>QJPP01001153.1:52500-117453 GCA_003996215.1 Jaltomata sinuosa | reverse complement strand
TTTTTGGGCAAGAAAGTGAAATTATGTTTAAAATCATCAGTTTTACGATTATCGCTAGACTCGGCAGGGCCGGGGTGCTAGTTGAGTTTTCTTGTTACTTGAGATGATTTTTAGCCTCGGTCGGACCGAGCACCTGAGATGACTTTTTATTGTTTAGACCCGGCTACGCCCGGGCACCCTTGGAGGGGTTTTTGAGATATTTTCCTACTATTTTTAGTCCTGGATAGGGTCTGGGCATGCATATTCGAGACTGGGTCTCTATCTTGATATCGAGACTTGGTCTCTATCTTGATACATGTTCTGATACTGAGTTTTAGTATGGGGTCTGGGACCTCCATGGACCTTGCTATCCGGGCCAGGGGCTACGGGCTGCGTGTGCCGGAGGAGGGGTATACGGTGGAGTAGAGGTATACGGCAGAGTCCTTCCATGGAACCTACCTGTTAGGCCGGATCGGCGCCGGAGGAGGTACATACAGAGATACCATGGCACTTGAGATCTCCATGCATCATATCATTCATTGTTTGAGGCTCCACCCTTGGTTGCTGTTTGCTGATTGTACGCTCCGGTAGTATGGGATGCCGGAGGGTTTGTTTTCACTTGTTTGTGTTCCTCGGTTGTATGGGCGGCCGGGGGACTGTAGGTAGACTTTTACTTTTTACTTACAGAATCGTTCTCTATTATGGATAAGTATGAGATTTGTATGATTAGTTGAGTTTGATTCATGTCTCTGAGCATGCCTATTATTATTCTTTCTCTCTTCTTCTTACACTTGAGGTTACCGGTATACCGTCCATTTCGTAAACTTATTTTATATACACTGTTATTGCAAGGACCCCAGGTGCGTTATTCTTTACTTTCACCTGTGCCTTGGTGTGTATATTCTGGCTTGCTAGCCTCACATGTGGTTCTGTTGATTTCCCTCTGGGCTAGTTCCTGTGTACCTTTCGTTGATTTCTGTGACTGATTGCTTCTACTCTATCTATTACTACACTTTTATCTTATATGTGCCCAGTCGGCCTATGATACCTACTGGGTACCTTATGCTTCGCATTTGGTGCTCACCCCTACCCCCTGCATCTTTGGGTGCAGATCCTAGTGTGGGCTATCGCCGTTAGACCGCTGTGATTCGTGCTTGGAGATCTGTTGAAGACTACTTCAGGCTGAGGGTGAGCTCTTGGCGATCGGAGCTTAGCTTTAGTTTATTTGTTGCTTCATGTACTCTATTACCATTCAGAGACATCTGTATATACTCTTTTGGTTTATTTGCACTCCATATATGTAGTTTGGCTCTGTACTATGATACCAGGTCTTGGGGTTTGGTTTAGTTTCCGCATATGTATATATTTATATCCATGTTATCTATTTTATTCGTCTGGTTCCCGTATGTGCTAGATTGTAGCCCATTACTAACTGTTCTGGGCTACGGGGATTGGTTCACCTACCGGGGGTTGTAGGTGCCATCATGACCGAGAAATTGGGTCGTGACAGATAGTCTCTTACTGATTATTTTGTAGCTGACTTATTGATATTTTAATATGAACTTTTACCTTTTAAATATAATATTTATATATTCCATAATTGTGGTCTATAGTGTTGATGTGACATAGTTTTATGGACAATAATACCTCTATTTTAACTTCTCTCTCTCCTTTTCTTCTTCTTATTCAATTTAGTCTAATTTTTTCCCCCTTTGCATAATTTATTATCTTTTTTCTCAGTATTATTTCATATATGTTATTTTAAGATGTCAATAAGTGTGTAAATAAATTACTCAATTAACAATTAACATTTAAAAAAATAAAAGACTTTTTATTTTCTAGAACTCTTATCTTAAAAAAAGAATCTACGTCATTGAATTTTATATTATTTTTTATTTTTTATTATTTCTTATTCAAATTCATATGTACTAAGTTAAATTGGTTGTTCTTTATTTAACTTGAAAGATTTTTTACAAATTCTTTGTCAAAGAACTTCATATATAGAATACTTAAAAAGTCATAATAAAAAAATGTTAGAACCATAAACAAATGGTTGATTAATAAAAATTATGAGATTAATATTCAATCATATGTTGATGTAATTTTAATAATCGCGCGAAGCGCAATCAAGTAAACTAGTTAACATTACTGCTAACAAAATAATTATTCAATTCAACACTAGGATTAACAATCATGTTAGATATCTATTCATTAATTTTGCATAAATACATAAGCTAATTTTATTTTTCTATTTAACATTTAGTCATTTAGTTAATACTTATTAGACTTATTTTAGCATGACTTAATACATTTAAAGTATATATTTTTATTAGTACTTATTAATATGCAACATTTATTAGCTATGCGATTTCATTATTTTTTTAATTGAACATTTTATTGTAGTCACTCATTTTGTATTTTGTGTTATTCTTTTAAGAAATACCTTAAATAGTTGTATTATTCTATGATTAAAGAAATATTTAAAGTACAAGTTAATTATATATTTGTATGAAGATTTTACCGGGAAAACCTCGAAAAAATCCAAAAAACGCGAGGAAATTGAAAAATTCAAAAAAATCCGAGGTTGAAAAACCCAACTTTTATTGATTTGGTTTAGTTTATAAATTTAAAAATTGGACACTAATAATTTGGTTTGATATTTAAAAAATTTGAACAAACCCGATCCATGTATACTCCTAGTTCTCTTTATACATACTCAAGTTCTGCATAATTGATTAGTGGTTTTGATGATATGCAATTATTTCTTTTCACAAGTTTTGAATAATTGGTTTGTACTTGTGACACTATGAAAAATAAGAATTAGATACAAATTTTGTCATTAATTAATTATTAAGATGAGGTTGACCTTAACTTCTATTTTGACTCTACCTTTGAATTTGGTGGTTATGTATTGTATTGAGATACTTCTAAAATTAGTTTGGATTGCGTATTGATGTAAAAGGGTAAGATAATTGTCTATGGTTCACATCAGTTGAAAAAGCACGAGAAGAATTATCTAACTCACGATTTAGAGTTAGCTACTGTGATATTTATGTGCTGAAGATTTAACGTTCTTATTTGTATGGTGAAAATTGTGATGTCTTCACTGATCACAAGAGCTTGTAATGTATTTTCAAATAACTTGTTAAATCTCCTATAAAGGAGATAGTTAGAATTGTTGAAAAATTACGACTTGAATATTTTGAATCATCATAGTAAGACTAATGTTGTTGCAGATGCCTTGCATCATAAGTCTATGAGTACCATAGTGTATCTCTGACCTCATGAAATACCGATAGATAAGGAAATTTGAAGACTTGCTAGTCTTAGAGTTTGGCTAGATGAGACTGTCGATGGTGAGTTAGTTGAGATTACTCTTTCACGATTCAATATCGTGGAAAAGTTTAAGGTGAACCAATATGAAGGTGAATTGCATAATAGTGAATACACTTTATTCACTGTTGATGCAGTCGATAATGTTTTGAGACTGCAAGGTTGCTTATGTGTTTCAGTTATCAATGGTCTTCGATAAGAATTGATGGTGGAAGCTTATAGTTTTATATATTTCGTGCATTCGGGATCCATCAAGATGTATAAAGATATGAAACAACATATTGGTGAAAGAGCATGGAAGTTGACATATCCAATTTTGTGGCTAAGTTTTTAAAATATCAATAAGTGAAGGTTAAGCACCAACGTCTCAGTGGTTTGACTCAGAATACTAAAATTTCACAATGAAAGTGGGAGATGACAATATGAACTTTGTTGTTTACCTCATACGAAGATTATGTATGATTCGATTTAGGTGATTGTGGATAGGCGTACAAAATTCTCATCTTTTGGAATCGTATAACTGTCAAAAGTGAGTGATTGTTCATCAGAATTGTTATAGTCTGAATACTCATAATGTAGGGTCGAGCCTGCCTCCCCCCAAATTGCACTTGTAAGTTTCCCAGCGAAAAGATCTACACGCCTACTCTAAGAAAGAACACTATTTTTCTTTAGTTGGGTAGTTCTCTCGATCGTAAGATCCTTTATAAGTAAGGTTAATCAAAGGGTGCGGAAAGTTTATTAGCAAGAGGGAACCATTTCTCACTCAGTCCTACCTACCCTATGTATTCGAGGAAGAGGTTGAAACCAAAAAAGACCAGGTTCACACATATGAGATAGGCAGAAGGTATGGGACAAACAGTTTTATAAAGAGCGAATTCGATCCTATAATCGTCTTCTTTGTTCGAAAAATGCATAGTGGAAAGAGATGCACATTTCCTTCATGTGAAGACACAAATACTGCGAGCTAAGTTGTACTTGAAGGAGATAGTGAGATTCCATGGTATTCCAACATCCATTATATTATACAAAGGTACGCAATATAATACTAACTTTTGAAAATCGTTCTAAAAAGATCTGGAGACTCGTGTCACTTTAAGCACTATTTTTCACCGTTAGATGGACGGGCAAACAGAAAGAACTATCCAAACTCTCTAGGATATGTTGAGAGCACATTTAATTGCTTTTGGAGGTAATTGGTATGAACATCTGCCTCTTGCTAAATTCGCATACTATAATATTTATCAGGTGTGCATCTAGATGGCTTCCTATGAAACTTTTTATGAAAAGCATTGTAGATCTCCAATTAGTTGGTTTGAATCGATGGAGGTGGAACTTTTAGATTTTGATTCAGTCTATGAAGCTATCGAGAAAGTGAATCTCATTGTGAGTCAACTCAAAATCGACAAAAGTTGTATACTCACATGATGCATTATGAGCTGAAATTTATTGTGGATGACCAAGTATTTTTAAAAAATTTACCCATGAAAGGTGTGATGCATTTTGGTAGAAAGGACAAGCTTAGTCCTCGATTTATTGCTCCCTATAAAATTGTGAGAAGAGTTGAGAAAATTGCTTATAAGTTGAATTTTCCATCAGAGATGTCCATGGTGCACCATCCCTTTCATGTGTCTATGTTTAGATTGTATAGGCCTAATTCTTCTCATATTTTGTATTATGAGGAAATTGAAATCAATGAAGGATTATCTTATGAAGAAGAATTTGTGCAAATCATAGATCGTCAAATTAGAAGATTGAGAACAAAAGAATTAGCTTCGAATAAAGTCTTATAACATAATCATAATTTTGAGGAAGGACTTGAGAAACGGGGCAAGACATGAAGAAACAATATCCTTACTTGTTCCCTATTTTATGTATGTGTTGAACCATTAGTTGCTCTATTTTAGCAAATTTTGGCTAAAGGTATGAGATTCCTCGTTTTTTGTGTTAGAGCTTGCTTATTTTGATTGTGGGAGTCCTTGCGAAGAAGCAGGATCACATCCCTGCCCTTCTTTCTTATGACCCGAATATTTATTTTCTGAGCATAACACGTGATCGATGATGTGTATGTAGATTTAGTCAAGAGACCTAAACTTCGAGACTAAGAAGCATCTTTCTAAATCCAAAAAGTACCATTCACGGCCTCTGAAAAAAGAATATAGTTCCAAAATAAGATTGTGATGGTTGGTCTTTAAAAATAAGTGTTCTCTTATCCGAATCGAGTGGTTATCCCTGATCAATAAAAAATAAATATATCCTCGAACATGATCGTATAGCTGACCCTTAACAGTGAATTATTCGCTTTTGTACAGGAATGGAAAAAACATCCTCAACCCCTCCCAAAACAAATTGAGAAAACTTTCCCCGATTTTTAAAATAGATGCGGATCAAAAGACATCCAGGCCAAACTACAATTTAAATTCTACTACTTTTTTTTCATATCTTTTCTTAATATTGTTACACACAACTTCCTCTCAACCACCTTTGAAAAGATCAACTTTTAATTTATTGTGATTTTTTATCTGAATAATTTGTTTCTCATCTTTTTTTTGTTGGGAATACTTGTCCAACTCTAATACCTTATCATCTTTGTGAATGTGGAAATTTGATTCCTCATTCTTTAATTATTGAGTTTTGAGTCTATGAACTCTTTGATCATTGCATTCAACTTGAATAGTGCCATTTTGAATATCATGTTTCACTATAACATGGGTATTTTCATTTGTTTTTCCTATTTGAACAACCTGCTTGTTCTGGTTGCTTTCAGAAATAAGTCATAGGTTATCACTTCCAAATATAGCTTCTGTAGGTTTAAATATTTTGGGAGGTTCACTTCTACCTCTTGTTCTAGCTCTGAAGGCATTATGTTGATGTTGTTGTTCTCTTCCTCCGGAAAGATTTTCTTGTTTCTCTTTAGGAACTGACTTCTCCCCAATTTCTTTTGTCATATCTTCACGAGGAGTGGTATGTTGTCAAACTCTTTCAGTTTCTTTCTTGTCATTTTCTCTTTTCTTTTCTAGTACTCGACAATTTAACAAAGCATGATCCAACTTTTGGAGATATTTTAATATTCAATCTTTTGAGCATAATTTTTTAGTAGATTATTTTCATCTTCGATACCAATGCACACATTATGAATCAATAGTTTCAACAAATCTATTTCAACTCGCATTTTACCCATGTTTGGCCTATTCATAAATTTTGTGCTATATTAAGTTCTATGGGAGTTTCCACTTCAACAGTAATTTGTTTAACATAATTTCATTATGTGCATATGAAAGGCAAACTTGGTAAGAGCACCCATACTGGAACAATTAGTATGTCCTCATCCGGCTTAAAATTTTGAGTTCATTTTTGTAGTCAAATTTGATTCTCCTTAATGTCAATCACCCTCATGTATAGCATCACATTGAAATCTTCATCATTGTTGAAAATCAAGAAGATATTGAAATTATCATAGACCTCAATTTTGATCGATTCTTTCAAAGATATATTTTCTTAATTTTTTGACCTAATCGTGTCATTGGAACATCAATTTCAAAATTGACCAACAACTGTTATTCTACACAAATTGACCATGACTTGGTAGTAGTCTTGTGTCTAGAAAATCACAGTCGGCATCTCATTATGAATTGTTCGTCTTGCTATAATCGAAAGTTCTCCAGTTTGATTAGCTGGGCTTGGAGGCTCTCATAGAGTGGTAGCGTACGAGGACCTATCTACTTAGAGACCTGATGTAATGACAGGGTTTGTCATTACGGGTAAACTTTTCATGCTAATTTTTGAGTCAGAAAACTTTCGGGTTTGAAAGTTAAAAATTCTAGGCTAGGCTAGTCTCGGTCGTTTTTAGAGTGAGGTATGGTCTAGGGAAATCCGGATAAAGTTTGGGTAAAGTGTCTTGATTTGAGATAGTTTTTCATTTAGCTAAGACATAAAGGAGTCTGGAGGACTTTTCAAAATCAAATTCGGGTAAGTAGAACTCCCCGAATCGAGGTTGACGTGAAGGAGTTGTTCCAGAACGTCAGAAAATTAAGTGTGTTGTAAAATAGACCCTTTTGAGAGGATTTACGACTTTATGTCCCGTGTCAACCGCCGTAGCGGTTGACACACTGCCATAGAAACCTCTGCTATAGCGGAGAAATTACCGCTATAGGGGAAGTCAACGCCGGTCAGCACCACTATAGCGGTAGGTTTTGCTATGGTGGTACCGCTATAGTGGAGCGTGGACTGCTATAGCGGAGCGACGGGATCAAAAAACTCAAAAACGGGTTTTATATTTTTTTCATTCTCTCCCATTCAACCCCAAAATAGACGAGGGTTACTCCAAGAACCCTCCTAGGCTGCTCCAAAGCTTGGGAGCCATGGGGAGGAGGGATTCCAGCTGAAAGAATGCGAAACCACGAATTTCGGGCTTGGCAATCGTCAGGGAATGCTTTCACAGAGCCAGAAAGTGCATTGTGCAGCTACTTGGCATCTAGATAGGCTAGGTTTTCTTTATTGAGTAGATTGACCTACTTTCATTTCGTACTTGTTGTATAGATTGAAAGGGAGAATCCATACCTAGGCCTTCGGGCATGGAGTCTGGAGGAGAATTGTTTGGTTGAATTGGTTAAACTAGAGATGGTTGATTTGTATAATGTGTTGTAATAATTCGGGTTGTTATGCTTAATTAGGTGGGGTATGAAAATACAATCTAGGGACTACAATGTCGGGAAGGTTTGAGGAACCGAAAGGATTTGGTAATTAAATGACTGTGAAAGGAATGAAAGTTCTGGGAAATAAATTGGTATAAAAAGTAGAATATCATAAATGGAGGTATAACCAAGGTTAGGGGAGGTTTCTCCATGTTGTATTTCGGTCCTAGGAGGAGGGTTAGGAATAGGTGTATCTACTAGTGTGTGTTAAGGGGTGAACCGGGGTTAGTCTTTGGACGGAATTTCAAGGTTAAGATTATGTACCCAAAATGAGGGTAGGTGATGGTTATTGATTTTCTGTATACATTGTATGTTTGTGTACTTTTGTCTAAGTATTTATATGGTTTACATTGCTTAGAGAATGATTTAGGAATGTCCAAAGTCCTGTTTTCAGTCTTGTAAAATGAACTGGTGTTATTGCTTGTTGGTTTACAAGTGTATTTTGTTCATTATGTGTGACATTTGGTTGGCTCAGGTACCACGCCTGGTACAGGTTACTTATTAGTTGGCTCGGGTACCACGCCTGGTACAGGTTACTTATTGGTTGTCTCAGGTACCACGCCTGGTACAGGTTACTTATTGGTTGGCTCGGGTACCACGCCTGGTACAGGTTACTATTTGGTTGGCTCGGGTACCACGCCTGGTACATGATTATTTATTATTTTGGTTGTATTTCTTTCGATGGTTCCATGAATGGACCGGGTTGTATTTATAATTTGTGATATTGTATATGGTCCTTGAGAGACTGGGTTGTTCAATTAAATATGAGGGATGGTCACGGGGTAGACCGGGGATCGCATGTAAACACTTAGGTGTTGGTCTAGGGATCTTTGATTGGTCCGGGTAATGAAAAAGGGTAAATATCATGTTTATTATTATTGTTGAATGATTGTTGAACCTGTCCCCTGTGGTTGATAAGTCAAAAGGTAGACTGAGGGTATGAAATTATACTACTGACTGTTATTATATGTTGTATTGCTTTACTTAGTGCAGGTGTACTAATTGTTCTTTACATGTTGGGTTCCTGAGAGGGCCGAAATTTATTATTATTTGGTGCATAGTTGGTCCTTGAAGGACCGGGTTAGTGTGCTTAAGTGACAAGGTGGTTCTTCTGTGAACCGGGGTCGTATGTTATTGGCGTAGATGATGTCCTAGGGATCCTTATTTGGTCCGGATTATGTAAAAAGGATATATGTTGTTGTCACTAAGAATTGTCAAGGTCGGTTAGACTTGTTACGTGCGGTTGACTAGCTAAGGAGGAGACTTGTCGTCTAGTTATGATGTTGGTTGTTGTTACTTGTTAAGTATGGCCCTGGAGGTCGTTGGGGGACGTTTTGTACTAGTAGGTGGCGATATGACGGGTATGGTCTATGTCACCAAGTAGTGGGGTTTAGTCTGGGTTGTTGAGTCATAGCGATTGACTTGGGTAAGAAAATAGTAGTCCGGGTATAGGCATTGATGTTGGCAATGGTAAGTGTGACTTGGGAAGTCTAGGTGATAAATGTGACTTGGGAAGTCTAATGGTTAATGTGACTTAGAAAGTCTAGGTGTCAAGGTGACTTGGGAAGTCTAATGGTTAAGGTGACTTGGGAAGTCTAGGTGTCAAGGTGACTTGGAAAGTCTAGGTGACAAGGTGGCTTAGGAAGTCTAAGGGACAGGAAGGTTGGTTCTGAAGTGGGTTTTGATACTGGTGGATGTTGACGGGTGGAAGTACTTGACTTATGCATTTACCTTGATTTCTTATATGATGGTAGGATTGGATTCGGGTCGACCGATGATGCCTACCAGTACGTGTGTTTGTACTGTATCTACTCTTGCTACACCTTTTTTGGTATAGTCTAGTCGCAGGGTTGGTAATGTCTCACAGGTTCAGGATGACGGTGATTCTCCAGCAGCTCCTACTTCTTGCTTCTATGGTGGAAGTTGTGTCTTCTTCATTTTTGTATCACCTTGTAGTAACTCTTGTACCGGCTTAGACTAGGTTCTAGGGAGGGCTGTCTCATATTGTAAATATTTTTCGCAAGTTCTTTAAGTCGTTTATTTTTCTGAAAATTTTGTAAAGGAAGTTCCATGTATTAAAAAGGATTTTATTTCATGATTTATGTTCTTTTCCGCTTTGCCTATTGGTTCGGGTGGTAAGGGTTCTCCTATCTAAGTGGATTAGAGTAGGTGCCCGCACAAACCGGTAGTTGGGTCGTGAGTCGTGACACCTGAAGATAGAAGAGGATCTAAAGGGAGAGTGTTCTGGATCTGAGTTGTCGACAGAGGGCCACCAGACGACGACATTATCAAGAGAAACAAAAAGAGAGATAAATAACAGCTAATAACAGTCATAAACATGTATTGAAAAGTACGAGAAAAGCTAGTTTTAGACTCATGTTTTTTATGGTAAACAAAATCTATAAAATTTACAAATTTAAAGTAAACTACTAAATAGTCCTCAAAATGTTTTTTTCGTTTCGGTGCTTTTGAGTGTTTTTTTAATTTTAAAAGATCCTCATAATTTTACTTTGATTTCTAAATGGTCTTCATGACCACTCCACTACTTGATCCAATTCAAATTCCTTTCTTTAACCCAGTGTGTATTTTTGTCATAATGCATTAAATTGACATGTTTTTCGTAAGTGTTGCAATAAACACATTTTAACGAGTAGTGCTCCCTATTAAAAAGCTAAAAGTTAAATAATGACATTGTAAAGAAGCTTTTGAAATTAAAGTTTGAAAATCAGAGTTACTTACTTAGAAAAAATATTTAATTAATTTTTTTATTAAAAAATTATATTTTTGTATAATATATCATGATTACAATGACTTCACGAGATATTAATGTTATTTTCATTTTAAATAACAAGTTTGGTACCACCTACCTTATCCTATCACATATAAGACACCATTAGTCAAAGTGCAAATGATCTTTTGTTTGACAACTTGGAAATAAATATAGGCAAATTCATAATTTCAACTTTAAGAATTCTAATTTCAAATTTAACTATAACTCATTTGATTTTTTTAATTCAAAATTAATCATTTATATTTATTTAATGAGTTTTTTTTTAGCGCATATGCATGATCCAAAAAAAAAAATGTTGTGTTAAAAGGAACACATAAATTGAATTCTACGTTCTCTCCGGAAATCAAATAGACTTTTAGAGGATATGCTACTTTGACGAGAGGGCGAATTCAAAGTTTTATCTATCGATTTATAAAAAATCAATAACTTTTACTCAAATCTTATATATATAGTAAAAAATCTACTAAATAATTATAAAATTTTAATTGTGAACTTCAAATTTTGAATCCGCATAATTTGTGGAAGGTTATAACTATAAAGTCCTCCCTCCATTCTATATTAGTTGGTCACCCTACTAAAAATAGTTGTTCCATATTAGTTTTTCACCTTACTAAATTAGAAGAAAATTAATTAAATTTTTTTCATATTACCCTTGTAATTAATTTTTTTCGAAAGTGAGGACACTTATTTGTAAAGTTCCAAAAAACTTCTTCGGGGCGTAAATTAGTAATTTTTTTTTCTTACTTATTATTTCTTAAGATAGGTATAAAAGAGAAAATGACCGACTAATATGAGACGGAAAAAGTATTAATTAAGAAAGCAGGGTACATAATTACGCAATTATACATAAAATCCGTGTCTCTATGGTAAAAATTACTATAAAATATTATATAAATCTCCATTTCTTCTTTCTCACTCCCTGTTATCTGTTGATGTGCCCCATTTATCTATCAAGACCTTCCCCCAAACCCTAAATTTATTTTAACAAATCCATGCTTCTCCGTCTGTGAAGCTGAAGAAGAAGAACGAAAATTCAAGAAACAAAAATTGGGTTTAGTTGAAAAAATTGGTAGAAATGATGGGGAGTAACAGAAGGGAAGAAGGGTCTGTGATGGTGAAGAATTCAAATGTATTTGCGGCGCTTGATAGTTTGAGGAAAAAGAAGAAATCCGATAAGGAGAAGAGTAGTAAAGGGTCATCGAAGAAGGAACAGGAGCCGGAAGTTTCATGGGCTCCGGCGCCGTTGACGGCGAAATCTTGGGCAGATGTTGATGACGAAGATGATGACGACTACTACGCCACCACTGCTCCTCTCAAGTCTTTTTTGGGTTCAAATCAATCTGAAAACAAACCTGAACCTGTTGAGGTATTTTGCACTTTTGCCTGCTTTTTATGGATATGAGTGTGATAGATTGTATTTTCACCTTTTTGATAAATGTAAATTTATTCCCTTAAAAAATATTCAATGTTCCATGATTATATCTGGAAAGTAGTTGAAGAAGCCAATTAAACAAGGAAAGATGGTGTTAATCACTCTACTGTGCTTCAACCTTGAACTAGTTGTGGTCTGCTCTTTTAGAACCCTTCCAATAGGAAGTAATTTGCTTTTCAAGACAAGTTAGTGTTTCTCGAACGGTAGAAGTTCTATATCACACTTGTTCCTACACTAACATACATGTTCCTTTGTTGATGAATGAAGGAAAACACACAATCCACAAGAACACATAGTTCGCGCAAGATTCACTTTTTGTTTCATTAGTGCACTACACCATCACATGTATAAAGAACACAAACGTTATTGTATAGTTCACAATCTAAGTTATACTTGTTACAAAAGATTGTTTTGATGTTCGGTGAAGATCGCCTAAATCTTCGTAAGAATCTACCATCGTAGTTCTTCACGGAGAAGAAGAGAGCTTGTTTTCTAGCTTTTGGAAGAGAAATAGTTCTGTATTTCTGATGAAGAATAGAAACACACTTTTTTGGAAAGAAGAAGAGTCTTGAATAAGAAAAACAACTTCTTGTTTATATCTTAAGTGACACACCCTTTGGGAAGGCATGTGTCTCTTCTCCTTTTATTTTATTTATTCCCTTTTAGGTTGGTTGACCCACATGGGTGCCCCCTTAATGTATTTCCAACATCTCCCACTCACATATGGTGGGTCAACTCTTATTCCTATTGTTAAATGTCCCACATCGGATATGGAATGGGTAATTGGTCTTCTTATAAGGCTTGGACAATCCTCCTCTCTTTGAGCTAGCTTTTGGGGTGTGAGTTAGGCCCAAGACCTTTCTTTACATGGTATCAGAGCCAGACCCATTCCAATTCTTTGTTCACCGATGTTGGGCCCCCATATTATATTGTTCACGCTCCAGTTAACTAGGCCTGGGCGTGCGGGGAGTGTTAAATGTCCCACATCGGATATGGAATGGGTAATTGGTCTCCTTACAAGGCTTGGGCAATCCTCCTCCTTTTGAGCTAGCTTTTGGGGTGTGAGTTAGGCCCAAGACCTTTCTTTACACCTATTTTGTAACGTTCATACATAACGACTAGACTGTGTGACTAGTGCATACTTCAAGAGCTCAATTGCTATACATCTGTTAGAAATGTATAACATCTCGATTTACTAGACTTGGAGTAGATTGTAGTATGTAGTACCCAAATCATTTATCACATTCACATCTCTCACAATATCTTTATATCATCTTGAGTTCATCATTAATGTTCTCGTCTCAAAGACAAACATAAAGGACCGGTCAATGAACACAATTAATGTGATACTTTGTACTCATGATCTTCCTCATCTCATATTCTCTTAATCTCAATTGGATATGCTTTTCTAGAAATTTCCCGCAAAATCGAATCATTCATGATCTCTAGACAACTCCCTAAGATATCAAAAACCAAATTGAATCTCAAGAAACTGGTCAAAGTCATGAAGGTACAAAATGAGAATTACTCATAATTTTTAGGGCTTCACACGATAACAAGTAGAGATTAAACTTGAATTGCCCATGTAGGTCATTTCATGCATTCATGGTATGAAACACGTATCACAGTATTAACTCATTTCCATGGAGCATATGTCTTTCGCAAATTAAATTCTATGCAAATGATAGTTCAAGCAACATATGTCTAACTTTGAGTTCACAAATCTATTCATATATTTTATCCATTAGAACTAACTTCTGGCATTAAGACAGATTCGCATCAAATATGATTAGTTATAAAATTGACGACATTCATATTTATAAACTTTTAGCTCTCTGTTATTATCACTTGTGACAATAATTAGTTTATAATTGTCTCATCTCTATTAATCACTTAGACAATAGAGGCGATTGTCTGTGTGAATAGGCTAACCTTTTTGTCTTTCCGACAAACTTTTAATTTTATGTACTAAACATAAAAACATTTGTATGTATATGGATCAACAAGAAAGACCAATTTAGGCTTCAACTATATTAAGTATTAACTATAATAATGCAGCTTTATGTGAACATGCTTGGGAAAAGTTAAAATATAGATACATCGGCATCCATGCAAATCCAACGATGCGTAGAGATGTATTTCACGTTCACTTCTATGTACAACTATGTCTCTAACAAAATATTATACTTAATATCAGTATGTTCCATCTATCCATGATACTTGGGATCTATTGTGTTAGCTATTAAAACTTGACTCTCACTCTTGAGTGTCACCAATTCAATAGTACTATCACCCAAATTTATTATGAGGACGATTAAGCCAATAGCTTACTGCACAATTTTTAAAGGTGTAACATATTCAACTTCCAATTTAAAATAAGGCTATTAATGATTGTTTCTTGCTACTCAACAATATACACGACGTCATTGTTTAGCAAGAAGACATACTTAGATTCATATTTTCTCTCATCTAGAACTCTTTCACAATCATCATAAGGATAACCTTTGATTCCCTGATCCTTTACTTGACAATATCAGAAAAATCATTTGTGGCTTTGACATACCTCTGTATCCTTTGAAGTGTTTTACTGTATTTTGTCCTAGTGTTTCGTGTCGTTTGATTGTAGTATTATTTTGTTGTAGTATAGAATTTGCAACTATCTGTTGTTTTCGTTTTTTGTCTATATCTTTTGTACTTTCATTTCGTTTTTTTTGGTTATTTTTCATCTTGAGCCGGGGGTCTACTGGAAACAACCTCTTTACTTCACCTCTGAGGTAAAGGTACGGTCTGCGTACATTTTACCCTCCCCAGACCCCACTTTGTGGGAATACACTGGGTATGTTGTTGTTGTTGTTGTACTGTATTTTGTCCTAGGTCAAATGATATTCGTCATTAGCTAACACAATAACATGACAAATATCGCACTTCATGACATTTATTAGATTATAAACATAAATTTCATTGGCATAAGAAACTCTTTTTGTTGTTCCTTCTTGTAGAGTTTGAGGACACATCCTTCCACTCGAAATTTTGCCTCTACAAAATGGATCAAGAATCCATGACGCTTCAAGCCTTATGCTTGAGTTTGAGAACCCCTTGTTCCCAATAGCTTTAAGATCCAAAAGCTCAATCAACTCCCACTTGGTTTGATTTCACGGACCCCATTTCAATTTCCATTGTTGTACCTATTTATCCTTTTGTAGGGCAGGAAAGAGCCTAAATGTTATTCAGCTTGGAGTAACTTTAAATGTTTCCCCTTCGATTTCAAATTGGTGATGGGGAATACGTAGACGACTCATTCATCTAGGTTGAGATTGAGAAATTGATTTATCAATTGATAGTTATTCCCACTGGGACCAACAATAATATCATATGAACTTTTCCCGAATGGTGTGCCAATGACAATTAGAATGGATCCATTATCACAAAGGTCCTATCCAAATCAATTTAAGTTTCTATAACGGAAGCAAATTTGATCCACAAGTATTTACCTATCTCACCCTACTTAGAAAAACAATCCATTACGTGATCCAAATTCAGTTACAGTGTTGTAGACATTTACTTATGAACGTAGTACATTTTGAACCTTGAAAAGCATCATAATAAATACAATTCCTTCCCCCTTGGAACTAATATTCCACGTTTGTCATCTGTCCATAATTTATATGGAGTAGAAGTAATTATCTTTGAGGGATTGGATCACATATGTTAGACTAGATTAATCGCAATGGAGTATCAACGCCTTTCAGATGGTATTTTCTATTTTTTCCATCTAGACAATATTTACAAGTAGACAATTCTACTTTATTTGTAGCACCAAGTAAACCTTTTCTTGGCGCAATTAATTGTTACTAACCACTATGGTTAGGTCTAGCATGCTATATATTTATCTGAATGGATGATACATATAAGGAAAAAAATATCACCATAAAAAATGTCAAATCTCATTTATGTCAAATACAATCTAGACCATTTTCATGAAAGACCAAATGAAATTCTATATTAATCAACATAGACCAAGACCGATTCAACAAAGGTGCTTTATCCTTCAGTATATGGTGTGTGACTCCCGGGTTTACAATCCACATAAGATGTGATTCAGTTAGATAATAAGCAGAGCAAGAACCATTTACATCACTATGTAAATTGGTGATAAAGTCATCTACCTTTAGGTTCGGACAATCACAAGCAATGTGTTCCTTCTTCTGACATTTAAAGCACTCGTACTTTACCATGTTCAGTTTCGAAGAGAAACATTATTTTCTATTATTGATTAGTTCTTTTCACATTTGGTTAGGAGGAGTCGTAGACATATCTAGAGCCTCTTGGTCTACTCTTCTTGTACATACTTGATTATCATGACTATATTTCATGGTTACGGTCGTTGAGCTTTTCACCTTTGTTAAGCTCGCAGCAGTATTTTTTTTAGCAGCAATTGACATATTAATATAACTTGTATAAACTATATGAGATGACAATGTACAACCTAACTTCATATACATACTAATTGGCTTTCAAAATTTTATTTCTCAGACCTAGAATCAAAAGTTCACTATGTTCTCAATCATCATCCAAAATTCTTATATGTCATAAAACCAACGTGATCAATTATTTAAGGAGCACTCGTCTTAAATCACTTAAATTCAAGACCAACAAAATATAAATTCTGTAACAAATGTAGAAGTATTTAATTAGAAAAAGAAATATATAAAGCATTAAATGTGAAATTTATACAAGCACATGTACTTATACAAATTTCACATCACATAAACAACATGAATTAAATGCACGTAGAAATAATTTTTCCGTAACACATGCAGAAAATTTTGGACTCCCCACAATGAGATATACATGCACAAATGCTATGAAACAAATGGTGAAAACATGAAGTTTACAAGAAAAACTTTATATATGGTGCTTTGCAGAATTTTCAGTTGATAAATTTACTGAAAACTTTTCACTAAGTTTTCAGTAACATTATCCTTCAACATCAAGAATAAACAAAAACCTCTATCCAATGCATCCATTTCATTATACATATACTGAGAAATAGTAGAAGTGAAGTTTCCAAAAGAACTTGTCAGTGGTGGTTAAACTCGATTAATATTTTGTAACATATACAAATAAAATGCCAAAATTGAAAATACATATAAAAATTGTGACGACTGAACTCTTAAGATCCAGATATGTATCTCATTAATCAATGCCAAAAATCAGTTAACAGTTTGAGAACCAAAAATAGTACTCAAGTTGTTTTGAACCCAAAAAATAAACCAACTCACTCCTGTCACAATATTTCTAACTCCAGAAATAAACTCTTTTACAATTTTTGGTGTTTTGACACTTAAAAAGAGTGCATCCTTAACACAAGGAGAAATTGCCAGAAACGGAAGTCCATTGGAATGTGGAAAAAAAATCTATTCCACTCTTGCTCTTATCTTTGGTGATATAGAAGGCGCCCATGTGTAAATGTTGTCAAATTAAAGTCAAGTGGCCTTTTCAAACAGAGAAAGACCCCAAAAAACTCTTTAACTTTTAGTTATAACCATTATACAATTGCCACCACTTTGGTCTCTTTCTTCATTATCCAGAAACGCCCATTGTTTCTGTAGGATTTTTTTTTCTTTATTAAAAATTATCAATAAAATATAGTAAACCCTTTCTGCCACACTTTTCTATTTGATTACGGAAGTATTCTGCGAACAGAATGCAATATGTAGGAATCAAGATTCACTACTGTTCCGTAAACCAAGAGAGAATCCACAGTGGCAAACAACACCAAAAATATTTCTCGCCATTGGACTTTTTCGAGGGTAATCAAGGCAGTGATTTACTTTAGGACTACAAACTAGGAAACAAATAACACGGGCTTTGATACTAATGAAGGAAAATACACCATCCACAAGAACACATAGTTTGCCCAAGATTCACTTTTTGTTTCATTAGTCCACAACACAATCACATGAACACGAACTGTGTCGTATAGTTCACAATCTAAGTCATATTTTAACATTACCAGTTTTTTTTGAAAAAACTTGTTACAGAAGATTGTTTCGATATTGTTGAAGATTGCTTTCATCTTCGTAGGAATCTACCAGGGTAGTTCTTCGCAGAGAAGAAGAGAGTTTGATTTCTATCTTTTGAAAGAGAATAGTTCTGTTTTTCAGAAGAAAAAAAAAACACTTTTTGGGAAAGAAAGTATAAACAAAACTTCATGTTTATATCTCAAGTGACACACCCTTTGGGAAGGGTTGTGTCTCTTCTCCTTCTATTTTATTTATTCCCTTTTAGGTTGACCCACATGGGTGCCCTAAACGTATGTCCAACCATGAATAAGTCAAATGTCATCAAGAAGATGTGGAGATTACAAAAGTGGGAAAATGTCAGCCCTGATACAACAAAAACCTATCCTAAGACTAAGGAGCTGACAAAAGTTACCAGTTTAAAAAAAAAAAGACTAAGAGCCTGTTTGGATAAACCAGATTTTAATCCCTTTTTTTTAGCTTTTTTAGGTGTTTGGTAAAATAAAAAAGCAATTAAAAAATGCTAAAAGCTAAAAGCTGGACCCTCCCAGCTTTTTGCTTTTAGCTTAAATTTTTTTAAAATTTGACCAGTACATTTACCCCTTTAACCCATATAATTTTCCCTGAATCCAACACTATCCTCACTTTTCAGCCCTAAAATGTATGGAAGTACTCTCTTTTCTCTCATTCTCATCCCGCTTCTCCATTTTTCCCTTTCTCCTACAACAAAAAAGTTCTTAACAACACTTGTTTACCAAACACATTAACAACTTTTTTTTTTTCAATTTCAGCACTTTTTATCCAAACACTTATCTACTTATTTATAAGCACTTATTTTCAGCTTTTAATCACATTGCTTAAAAGCTATTTTTTTTAAGCAAATCCAAACAGGCTCTAAGGAGCTGACAAATTCCAAAAAACAAGTCAGGGTTATTTACAAGGGATAGTTTTTTTTTTTTTAATGAAGTAAGATGATTTCGTTAAAAGCATCAAGAAGATGCAGATTGTACAAAAGAGTGAGCTCAGAGGACAAAAGTCAGCTATAAACTAAACAAAAAGCTAGGCTAAAACTAAAGAGCTGACAAAGTCCAAAAGATTTACAGGGCAGTTGTAGGGGTTAAATTTAGCCAACTATATAACCAAAAAAGACACCTAGCTTTGAGGATAGAAATAGGAGTTGATAACCCATTAACATCTGCAGTTCCTCTCTGTCCAAACACACCACAAAATGCATGAGGGGATCATTTGCCAGACTTTACTGATGGGGCTGTCAACAGCCGTAGTGACCAGCTTTCAAAAGCATCCTTGATGTTGTGTGGCATGACTCTACTTAGACAAAGATAGCAAAAAACATACACCAAATGTCTGACGCAATGGGGCAGTGAAGAAAAAGGTGTCTGGTAGATTCAGAATGTAGTAGACACATGTAACATCTGTTGGCCAGTTGAAACTTTCTTCTACTGAGATTGTCTTGTGTTAGGCATGCTTCATTCAGGGCTAACCAACTGAAACTGGAGATCTTTCTAGGCAGTTTAGTCTTCCATATGACTTTCCAAGGCCATCGGTCAATGATTTCATTTGATGAGCATAGATGAGTATAAGCTTCCTTTACAGAATAGAGACCATTTCTGGATTTTCCCCACTTTATGCTGTCAGCTACATTTTCTATTACAAAGAAGCCTTGTAATTTGGCTAGTAAAGTTAGAAGCTCTGGAAACTCCCAGTCCTGCAATTCCCTCCTGAATAGAATGAGCCAGCCATTCTCTTGCCAATACTGAGAGATAGTTGAATCTTGATTTTGGGCTATCTGATAGAGGTTAGGAAAATATGACATTAGTATTGCGTCTTCCAACCATTTATCTTTCCAGAATTTTATGTTAATGCCATTGCCCAATTTGAAGTAGGAGTTAGAGAAAAATTCACTCCATAGCTTCATGATGCTCTTCCATGGCCCAACTCCATATGGACATCTGGTGAGCAAAGTACACCAATGATTCTGGGAGCCATGCTTAGCCCTGACCGCCTCTTTCCGTAGTGGATTTTCCTCTTGGTTGAATCTCCATAGCCATTTCATCAACATACATTTGTTGTGGGTGCAGAGGTCCCTAAATCCTAGGCCTCCTAATATTTTTGGCAAGTTGACCTTTGACCATTTAGCAAGGTGAAATTTATGGCCCTTGCTGCCCCCTTCCCATAGGAATGTTCTCCTGATTTTGTCCAGTTGCTTCACTACTTTGCTGGGGATTGAATGACGGACATCAAATACGTAGGGTTGCTGTCCAACACACTATTGATCAGTGTCAACCTTCCTCCCATAGATTAACCCAACTAAAAAGGTTAGCCAGACATCTAGCTTTTAGGAAAGTGTTAGGAGCTTACATTGCTTCAAAACATCTGCTGTTTCTTTCAGTCACTGACATACAAGTTTCTAGCCAAGCTAAGAGAACTCCGGGCAAAGGACAGACTTAATGTAAGTGAAACAATAACAATTAAAGCCTTAATTCCAAGTTCCAACAGTTGATACCGCCATTGTGTCGAGTTATTAGTTAAATCCACGTTGTGGGAGAATGTTGGTTCCTTTTTTTTAATAAACTGATAATATATTCTTCAGCAATCAGCTGGACACATCCAAAAAAATTGAGGATCAAACAACAGGGATACTGAATTACTATGATCCTAAAAGATCTACTAACTGTTCAGCTTCCTGTACTCTTTCTTCTTTACACCAAAAATAAAAAAGCTATAATACAATTCCATTTGATCTTTTGATTGGGGTTAAACCTATCCTCAAAGCCATCTATTGTTTCTTTCTCTCCATACGGTCCACCATAAACAAGGTGGAATGATTCTCGACCCAACTCTTGCTACCTCCTCTCCTAATCCAGCAGCTGAGAAGGTCCGCTCTGTGTTCCGGCATTATCCACTTAGTTTCTGAGAGCCTAAGGAGTAGTGCGCAAATTTGTGAGGTCAATTTACAATGCAAAAACAGATGACTATTGGTTTCAGTAGCTTCATTACACAGGAAACATAGCATTTCATGAGTAAGACAAGCTCTCCTAGCTCTCCGGGCCTTTCTCACTGGGCGAGCAAATCCGTGGTATATATGTTAATGTGACCTTAATGACTTTATTTAAGCAATTATTCTCTCCAAGACGCACGACAAGACCATCTCTCTCTCTCTCTCTCTCTCCGTAATTGATATGGAAGTTGGAAAAAATCAACCACTAAAGGCTGACCTCGAAATTTTCCCAACTTGTGCAATTTTAGGTTCTAAAAAATTCTCCTCCTGAAATTGGAACATTTGGGGCCTGTGGCCATAAACATAGCTAGTCTTTTCCTTTCTTTTTTGGAGGAGTTTTACAAGTTAATATTTTCTTCCATGCATATTTTTACGTTCCTTATGTCTGTTCATTTAGCCTAATGATTTATTGTTCTGTCTACTCCCTACTCTCATGTCTATGCTTTCTGCGCTATTTGTTCTCCAATTTTGGGATTAATCTTCCTTCATGAGGGGATAGAAAGTTCTGTGAGAAGTAAAGGAACACAAATTATTGTAATATTTGGTAGCCATAAAGTTTGAACGTTTATTCGAGTTAGTACTGTGCAGATACTGAATTTGTAATTGGGGTTGCAGGAAACAGAAAGCGAGGACGACCTTCTTGATGAAGATGAAGACGTGGAGGAGGACAATGATCATGAATCTGAGGTTCCAGAACATGCTGAGCCAGTAGGCCAAAAGATAGAAGCTTCACCAGCTCCTAAAGAAGCTGAGAGACAACTATCGAAGAAAGAGAGAAGGAAAAAGGAGCTTGCTGAATTGGAGGCGCTTTTAGCTGATTTTGGGGTTGAACAAAAGGAGAAAGGTCCAGACGACTTACCTGGTAATTCTTTTGCCTCGTGTACTGATAATGGTGTTTCCCTTAGTAAATAGTAATTGAAATGGTGATAAAATTGATGGCCCACCTCCTTAAGACTCATATCATATTCTCCATCATTTTATGGACTACTTTGTCTTTTGGTTAGCACTTGTTGGTCATCATGCGGTTAAGATGCCTAGTTTGACTCTATGATGGGTATCTGAAGGTGGATTTTCCTAAATGTTTCTCTGTAATTACAGATGTTGCCCATGAGAAGAAAGAAGAGGGTGACCAGCAAGGAGAGGATACGGAAAAGAAAAATGGCGCGACTACAGAGCCTAAAAGTGCAAAGAAGAAGAAAAAGAAGGATAAAGCATCCAAAGAGGTGAAGGAATCAGAGGATCGGCCCAACAACGTAGATGCCACTATTGGAACCAAGGGAACTGGAGGAGCTGGACAAGTAGAAGATGCATCAACACTTGATGTGAAGGAGAGGCTGAAAAGGGTGGCTTCAGCAAAGAAAAAGAAATCCGGCAAAGAGACAGATGGTGCTGCAAGAGCTGCCGCCATAGAGGCTGCTGCGAGAAGTGCCAGGCTTGCTGCAGCAAAGAAGAAAGAGAAGAGCCATTACAACCAGCAGCCGATGCGATAAATTCTACCTCAGCTTGGAATGATTAGCATCAATGGTCCGAGTTCCAAATTGTTATGTACACTAGATCGTTTTTTGCTGATGTAGAATAAGAGTTGGGCTCTAGTTTTGGTCTTTGGGGCACAAAAAAACTATGGACTAGTTTTTTGGAGCTTAGGTTAAAAATTAAAGAAAAGAAAAAGATAGTGTCTGTCTGGACATTTTGCTGTATGAGAATGGTATTTGGAGATATCTCTCGAGCAAGTAATCTTGTGTAAAGGTAGCACATTGATGGCCTATTGAACCAAGGTTTTGGTGAATGAAATAGTAGTAGTATCTTGTTTTGTTATTGATTAACTATGTGAGCGTGATCGTGAACTACGTACTTTCCCATCTTATGTCAGAAATTAGATCGAGTAAAAGACAGGATGTGAGTGAACTTCTATGATGAGATGGTTTCTTAGAATGTCATTTGTTTGACACTTAGGTGAACATAATTTATTTGGTATCTATTTTGGTGAAAAGTTATACCTACTTACTGAATTAGTTGAGACGTGCACAAATTGCTCTCCCTTATAAAAATAAGAGATTGTTTTTATAGTCGTTCTGAAAACTTCAATTAACAAGGAGCAAAGAGTAGATAAAAACCAAAATATGAAAGTAAACATCAATATCAACTCAATTTTGGGCATTTGCTCTTGTTCCAAGTTTTTTCAGAATCTTAAGATCGCTGGGGCTAGTGTTAGTGAGATGTGATTATTTAAAGGAAAAACTACATAAATAATCAAACATCCTTACCCTAATTACTAAATATCTCAATACTTTAAAATAATTACATTTATCCCATTAAATTAAAATTACATGGTTAAAAAACTGTATCCACCACAATCCCTAAAAAAGGGCCTAAAATCACTCAACTTGTATCTAAAGGCAACGGTTGTTCTCTCTCTATAATCGTTTTCCCCAAATCACGCCTTCAACCAAGGCTCCATCTTCCACACGATCTTCCTCCACTTTTCAAAAAAATTTGGCGCTTGCTGGATCATAATCTTTCATTGTTGAGGTTGGTAAAATTCGTTTTTCAACTTTTACTATAGTTTAGTTCTAAGTTATCATAATCTATAAGAGCAATTACTTGATAACGAATCAACGATTGCCTTCATGGATAATGAATCAGATAACTTGATAATACCAAGTAACCAACAATGGCCTTCATTTGATTTAGGTATATCTCAAATGGAGAACAACACTCCGACCTTTGTTCCGGCTGTTAGAGACTTTGAAGAAGAAGAGTTTGCTGAAAATAGATCCAAATTTAGAAACGATCAAGTTAAAATGAATGAATTGCACAAAAATTTGAAATCAAGAACAAGGGACTCAAACCCAGATGTTATTTTTCAGTGTTACCAACTTGTTACCATGTATCCAGTGTTATTTTCCATGTATCCAAGTATACATATATCTATCTGAGTTGTAAATGTGTAACTTTTGTAAATTTAAAGTTTCAAATCAAAACAAAGCAATACGTATCCAGGGATAACATTGTAAGCAAATCTTGTGTTACATGTATCCAGGATTAATTCATGTTAACATGTATCCCAATACTACTGCAACCTGCTATTTGAGATGTTGGTAACATGTATCCTTAACACTGTTACAATGTATCCAAGCTTACAAACTTGTATCCAATATTAACATGTATCCAAGTATACCTATATCTATTTGCTGTTTAGATGGGTATCCTTAGATATTGGGAAGTATCCTTAACACTGTTATAATGTATCCAAGCTTATAATCTTGGATACAGTGTTAACAGTGTATCCAAGTATACCTATTGTTGTTTGCTGTTTAAATGTGTATCCTTAGATATTTGAGATCTATTATTACCTGTATCCTGTATAATGGAGTTACTTGCTGGTTTGATGTGTATCCAAGTAATTTTAAATTGAAATTTGAATTCTCCAGTTGTTTGTGGAGATGAGGATACTGCAGATGCATTTCAAAGTGATTGACGCGTGATTTACTCCTCATTAATTGTAAATCTGTTATTTCCTTTTAAAACGCCCTAATAGTAATAGATTTACAGTTAATGATTTACTTCTCATTAATTGTAAATATTTTATTTCCTTTTAAAGCGCCATAATAGAAACAGATTTACCATTAATGAAGAAGTTATATGTATCCAGGATATACGAAAATACAAAGGATACACGCCTTTCCTTTTTTAAATTTCCGGGGAAAATGTAATATTTTAAAGTAGTGGGATAAAACGTAATTAGGGACCAAACTACTGTGTTTTATGTTGTTTACACTTATTTAAAGAGAAATTTTCAAAGGTATCGAGCAGGCACAAAGTAAATACATCTGGTTGTCCTTCCTGTAAAAAGATATTAGTATTAATTTGGGACAACACGCTCAAGAAAGTAGAGTTTCTTTTGCCTAAAATATTTAATCCATATTACTTGTGATAGATTTTAATTATTTCATTTAGCCTTTTACAATTTACCAAAAATCTATATAGTAACTCTCTTGACTTAATTGTAAAAAACAATTTTGTCGTTAATTTATACTTCAACATTGTGATTGGCTGCACTTTGGGCCGTGCTTAGTACAGGCTTTTCACTACTAATATAACTAACAAGGAACAAGTGCATAAGTAGTCATTCAGATGAAACAATTGACAACCGAATGGCCACGAAAAGTTAATATACATGTGGTAGTTTTTTAAAGGCTAATTCCAACTTCTACCTCATATTAAAAGCATAATTGTTGTTGTAATTTAATGCAAAATCCCAAAAAATTCTCCAAATCGTCCTAAATTATATGAGCTCCTCTCGACGTTTCGATTCTTTTGATATATTACCCATTCAAAACAAAGCTAATTTGTGACAATCCAATTTTTTGAACTTGAAATTCCAAGCTCATTAATGGCTGCTCATGGAGTTTTAAACATTGCACGTTAGTTTTCAAGCTTCCAAAAAGTAAATACATGTTCTTTCACGCACAAACAGTAATCTTGATCCAATTTCAATCGACGTACAGATCTCGAATTCAACCTCAGATTTATTTTTGTTGTCGTCCATTCCAACACCCCTTCAACCAACAACAAAGATTCAGTAGTACTAAGGATTAAGTTCTTCCACAAATTTCAATCAATGAAGTTTTTCCTACCTCGGTAAATGTATTACTATTGTATAAAATGCATTTTTTTAGTAGAAAAAAAAAAGTCACTGCTCTGTGAAAACACATATGTAACGAAAATGTTTCACTATTATGTAAAATATGTATTACTACTATATATGCATAGAAAAATATATCATATGTATTAAAACGATATTATTATTATATAGAATATCTATCACCACAATATACGATTATTATACACATATTATACATATTTCAGGGATACATCTTCATCATTTGCCCACCAACGTAGCATCGACTGAGCACCACTAGTTCATCCCGCCACTTCACTCCACCTTGGGTTTTTTCAAAAATTAGATCACTCTCAACGCTGATAAGAGATTTAGAATTGATTTGCTATTATGTGGCGGAGAAAAGAAGAATGAATTGTGACTTTTAATGGTGTTTCAAGGTGATGAAAGGGATGAAGATAATATCACTGGTGGTTGACGACGATTTCAGGTGATGAGACGAATGAGGAATGACGGCGATAAAGAGGTCATAGATGTCTCTTCTGTTTTTGTGCTTTGCTACCATGAAAATCACCATGACCATTACTCCAATCGATGGTCAGCTCTAGGCGATAACAACGAGGGAAGGAGACATAGGAGAGAAGAGAGGAGGAAATCGGCTTCCAAGACAAAGAAGAGAAAGTGATGACTGACGAGTAAAATTTTAGAGTTTGATTATAAGTTAGCATTATTTTGGACCTAAAATATTATTAGAGTCGTATAATTTAATATTGAGCCATCTAAATTGCTTTTAGTCACACACACTGTCATTTTTTCAATTAAGAAAGCTTGGTGCATAATTGCGCAATTATACATAAAATTCGTGTCTATCTTGTAAAATTACAAAATATATAGTACTAGTATTATACCAATCACAAAAAGCCACAACTATATAAACCTCCATTTCTTCTTTCTCACTCCCGTGTTTTCTGCTGATGGCCATTTCTCTATCAAGAAAACCCTAAAAAATTGTTTTAACAAATCCATCCTTCTCCGTCTGTGAAGCCGAAGAACGAAAATTCAAGGAAAAAGAATTGTTTTTAGTTGAAAAAATTGGTAGAAATGATGGGGAGTAACAGAAGGGAAGAAGGATCTGTTGTGGTGAAGAATTCGAATGTATTTGCGGCGCTCGATAGTTTGAGGAAGAAGAAGAAATCTGATAAGGAGAAGAGTAGTAAAGGGTCATCGAAGAAGGAACAGGAGCCGGAAGTTTCATGGGCTCCGGCGCCGTTGACGGCGAAATCTTGGGCAGATGTTGATGACGAAGATGATGACGACTACTACGCCACCACTGCTCCTCTCAAGTCTTTTTTGGGTTCAAATCAATCTGAAAAAAAACCTGAACCTGTTGAGGTATTACCCTTTTGCCTGCTTTTTATGGATATGAAAAATTTCCGATTTGTATGTCGTTGATAATTGTAAATTTATTCCCTTAAAAAGTTCAATGATCCATGATTATATCGTGGAAGTGGTTGAAGAAGCTAACTAAGCAAGCAAAGATAGTGTTAATCACTCTACTGTGCTTCAACCTTGAACTAGTTGTAGTCTGCTCTTTTAGAACCCGAGGAATTCCAATAGGAAGTAATTTGCTTTTCAAGACAAGTTTCTTTTTTTATGGAACATAACTTCTATTAATCAAAAATTGTTCTTAGACCCACTTCTCAGAAATAACAATATAGGAGGCTATGCTAATAAAAGAACTCTCCTAACTATCCAATATACATTCCATTACAAGTTAAATAAGCTAGAATAGGGGATGTAATTAAGGGACTACAATGAAGATTGCCTGTAGCAACAAATCTTCCCCAAAATGTGTATGTGCATCACAATCTCTTGACAGACTCGTGCAGCATTGAAATTTCCTCTTTGAAAACTCAAGGAGTTGCTTTCTTGCCCAATACAGTAAATCACCATAGCAAACACACAACTAGTGATTGAGGCCAAACCATTCTTCCTCTTTGCCATCTCGCATATCCATACTAGCTCATCTGGCCAATAGCCTAGCCAGTGCAACATCTTGCTCCACAGTCTACCATCCTGAGGACACTCAAAGAACAAATGTGTAAAAGTCTCCACATCCCTATCATAGACGGCACATTTCATAGGCACATGAATTCCAAATTTTTGGAGCCTATCGACAGTTGACAGCCTCTGCTGGACAGCTAGCCAAAGATTGAACTTAAATCTGGGATGAATTTTGAGTATGCAAAGTGATGCTCTTCTAAGGAGCCTTGGGGGTACTGAGGCTGGAGTAGGCAGTATGTTTACTTAATTTGATACACTCCATCCTTCTGAAGCGAAGTCAGTCTTTGACTAAGGTTCCTTGTATAGAGTTCAGCTGCATCAATATATTCTTGCAATGAATTGTCTTTCCAACCACCCAAGCTGCAGTCTTTGGTGTAGATATAGTTTCAAGGTCCCTTTGCTTGATGTAGTAGTAATGAATCCATTTTATCCATAGGGAATCCTTCTTCAAAGAGATTTCCCAATGCTGTTTCATTACAACTGCCTTATTCCATAGGCGCAGGTTGATGACATTCAGCAGGAAGAGTTTGGCATATTTTTCCTAGGACACCAGGGCCTTCTTTGAAATCTGACCAACCCCAATCCATAAAAAGGACCTGCAGACAACACAATCATTTTCATTAGCTTCTTTGTAAGGACAAAGATCTGTGCCTAGAAGGTCTGAGTACCAAATAGTACAACCTTGATTAGCTGAACTTGACCCGTATAAGACAACATTCTGGCACACCAACAACTGATTCTGGATGTAATCTTCTCTGCTAGGGGCATACACTGGTTGATGGTCAACTTCTTAGTAGACAAGTGACCCCTAAGTATTTAAATGGGAGTGTTCTTTCTGTATAGCCAAGCAATTCTATGAGATTCTCGTTCAAATCATGAGAAATCCCAACCATATATGTAGAACTTTTCTCCCGGTTTGCTTGCACTCCAGAAGCTAAAGAGAACTTCTGGAATGTGTTTTGCAATAGAATAATGGAGATGATATTAGCCCTGCAAATCATCAGCAAAACTCATGTGTATCGCACCAAGTTTCTGGCATCTTGGGTGAAAGTTGAAATTCTGATTCATAGCCAGTTGATTCATTTCCCTTTGTAGGTATTCCATAGCAAGCACAAAGAGATAAGGGGACATAGGATCCTCTTGCCTTATACCTCTCTTCTCTTTGAAAGGCTTGGCCAAGCTGCCATTCAAAACTAGTGAGTAAGAAACTATTGTAACACATTCCATAACCCAAAGCACAAACTTCTGGGGAAAGCCAAGATCAACTAGCACAGTCTTCATGAAGTGCCAGTCTAATGTATCATAAGCTTTTCCAAGGTCTACTTTGAGGACACACCTAGGTGAGATGCCCTTTCTAGCGTGACCTTTAAAAAGCTCATGACTAAACAAAATGTTATCAATTATGCTTCTACCTTCTATGAATGTTGGTTGTGAGCAGCCCACAATGCCTTGTATTACCCCTTTAATCCTCACAATTAGAATCTTAACAACTATTTTATGTAAGGTTGAGCAACATGCAATAGGCCTGAAATCCTTCACTTGGGATGGGTTTGTAATTTTGGGAACCAAGGTTATAGTTGTGCAATTCCAAGAATGAAGCGTCTTACCGGTAGCAAAGAACTGTTTAACAACAACATGTACATAATCACCTACAATGTCCCATTGCTTAGGGAAAAACTCAATAGGAAAACCATCCATCCTTGGTGCTTTGTCAGCAGTCATGTTCTTTATAGCAACATCAATTTCCTTATTTGTAACCCCTTGTACCAAATGTTATTGCTGTGCCAATGTTAAGCATGGCCCCCTTATAATCACCTCAATGTTGAGACATGGCATCACATCATTGCAATCCCCCATTAGTTTGGTGAAGTCAACAAATTCAGATTCCATATCTATTGGATCAGTGAGCTTTTGTTAGACCACGTTAGTATTATAACCAAACTACTGTATTGACATGTGTATTTGAGTCCTAGTTGACTACATATAGGAGTCCTATCTTGTACCAATATCTCTCTGTATGATGTACTATATATATCACTTGAATGCAATACATAAAGCGAGGATTTCCAGCTATTCTACGTGTTGAGAACCTTTCATATGGTATCAGAAGCCATGTCGGACAACACTTCTTCAACCTCTACCAACTCGTCTTCTGCTTCCCAACCCAATGTCCCAACTTCTTCCTCTAATCTTCTTCAATATGCTCATCACTTCATATCCATAAAATTGACATCCACCAATTATCTATTTTGGAAGATCAAACTTCTTCCATATTTGAGGGGTCAAAACCTTCAAGGCCATATTGATGGCACAAAGCCCTGTCCTCCGTCTTTAATCCAAATTGAAGGATCTGAAACCTCTCAATCTAATCCCCTCTATACTCTATGGGTTCAACAAGCTCAACTTATCATGAGCCTTCTTATCTCTTCTCTTTCCGAAGAAACCTTACCCATCATCATTGGCCTAAACTCATCCAAAGAAATTTGGGACGCGCTTAGCACTGCACTGTCGTCTCCATCTAATAAATGAATTCTTAACATTCATATGCAACTCCAAAATCTCAAACAAGATGATCTCTCAGTCACTCAATATCTTCGAAAGGCGAACTTTTATTTGATGAACTAGCTGTTGTTGATCGTCCTCTTTATCTCTATGATCTCAACATCTATATCTTCAATGGTCTTCATCGTGAGTTTTAAGACATTGTCACCACATTATCTGCTCGACACGAACCTGTGACCTACTCTGAACTACACAGTCTCCTTCTAAATCACGACTTTATCAATGGAAACCCAGTCTCTGCCCTCTCACTTGCACCAGTTTCACCCGATTCCGCAAACTCTCTGGCAGCCCATCTCTCCCAAAGATCATTCACTCATTAAGAACATTTAGATAGCAATTCTAGGGGTTGTGGCCGCAACAACCGTGGTGGTCGCAACAACTACTTCTCTAACAACTATTCCAAGTCCCCTTCCCCAACCAATTCTTCTTGGCAAACTGACAATAAACCTCGCTGTCAAATATGCAACGGCACAAACCACTTGGCTCCAACCCGCTTCCAGCGCTACAACCATCCTATCAATCCCTCGGCTTACATGTCTCATCAAGCTCCTATATCGTTCACTCAGAATTGGTTTTCAGATACGGGTGCACGGATTTGTCAAGTTTCAATGACTATGATCAATTACATGTAGGTAATGGACAGGGCTTGCAAATCCATAACACTGGTACATCTTCTTTCTCTATCTCCCCCCTCGTAAATTCAATGTCCAAAATATTCTCCATGTGCCTTCTATAACAAAAAATCTTCTATCTATTCAAAAATTTGCCATTGACATTGATGTCTTCTTTGAATTTCACCCTTATCATTTTCTTGTAAAGGATCGAGCAACCAGGACTCAACTTCTTTCAGGAGCGAGTAACAATGGCCTCTACAACCTTCTCCTCAAGCGTCGTCTCTCCACTCGACCTTCTGCGCATCTTACGGTCAACCCCTCCTCATCTTGTTGGCATCGTCGTCTTGGTCATCCACATCAAAGAGCCCTTCATCAAATGCTTCGCAAACATCATCTTCTAATGTCTAGTTTTAGCTCTAGTAATTTATGTAGTGCTTGTCAACTTGGCAAGTCACACAAATTGTCGCTTCCTTATTGAGTTAATAAAAGTTCTTCTGTTTTACAACTTATTTTTGCTGATGTTTGGGGTCCCTCTCCCTTTTTCTCCTCTGATGGCCACAAATATTTACTTGTTTTTGTTGACGATTTTTTTGGCTATTCATGGAGTTATCCATTGTTCCTTAAATCTGATGTTGTGACTATTTTTGATCAATTTCGACTCCTAGTTGAAAGGCAATTTAATGCTAAAGTTAAGTTATTCAAACCGATGGGGGAGGGGAATTTCGTCCATTAACATCAATTTGTGCGAAACTTGGCATCTTGCATCGACTTGCCTCTCCTCACACATGAATAACATGGTAAAGTAGAACGTAAACATCGACACATAGTTGAAACTGGCTTAAGCATCATGGCTCATAGCTCCACACCATCCAAATTTTGGCATTTTGCCTTTGAGACTGCAGTTTACCTTGTTAATCGGCTTCCTATGCCTGTTAACAATGGTAAATCACCTTTTGAGCTAATTTTTCAAACCTTTCCTGATTATCTTTTTCTAAAAACCTTCGGTTGCCTATGTTTTCCATACTTACGAGTTATGGCCATATAACAAACATAAAATAACCTACAGAAGCCAGCCTTGTGTGTTTCTCGGATACAAAAAATATCATGCATATAGGTGCCATGATAGGAGCTCCGTTCGTATAATATTGCAGGACACGTTCAGTTCGGTGAGAGTGTCTTTCCATTTGCAACTCAGTCTATACTTGGTAAGCCTCCAGCCTATCGTTCCCAACCTCACCCGTGGTTGTCTGCCCCGTGTATTGTTGTGTCTCCAAACGACTCTATTGCTCCCATTTCACCTACTGGAATATTATCCCCGTGGTCTCAGCCAGCCCCAATCATACTGCAGATATTTTAACATCCTCTAGTTCCTCTCCCAATGCTCCTGTTGCTCGCAATTCCTCTCTTTCCCCTCCTTCGATGCCGCCTGTTGTCGATCTAAGCTCTTTTCCCCTTATGATGCAGCCTCCACTTCTCACATTACCGCCACCTTTGTCCTAATACACCAAAACCTCGTGCTAGAACTCATCCTATGCAATTGAGGCATATGCCTCCCTCCACTCACGCAGCCGTTATTTCTAGCTCATCTTCTACCTCATCACCCAACACAGAACCAACATCCCTATCCGAAGCACAAAAGTTCCATGAATGGCGAGAAGCCATGGCTGCTGAGATGACTGCCCTCTTCCATAATAAAACTTGGTCTTCTCGGATCTAAATGGGTGTTCCGTATTAAGCGAGATTCTTTTGGGACTGTCCAACGTTATAAGGCTCGCCTAGTTGCGAAGGAATTTCACCACGTTGAAGGCCATGACTTCTACGACACATTCAGTCCAGTGGTAAAGCCTACTACAATTTGCATCGTTCTCGCTTTCGCAGTGTCTAGCAACTGGTTGTTAAGGCAATTGGATGACCAAAATGCCTTCTTGCATGGTGACCTTCAAGAGGAGGTGTTTATGGCTCAACCCCCATGATTTTCTCACCCCCAATTTCCTCACCATGTTTGCAAGCTTCACAAATCACTGTATGGCCTCAAACAGGCCCCGAGGGCGTGGTACACCAAACTTCAACAGTTTCTAATCTCCATTGGTTTCTCCTCCTCCAAAACAGATGTCTCTCTATTTATCTTCACTTTGAATGACTGGGAAATTGATAAAGTAGCAAGTTTACTTCAGGTGTTAAGCTCTTTCTCAGTTATCTCTTTGGAGCCGGACGGACCAGTTTGGACTCTATATAATAGTAAAGGAACTTTAGTTCACTTGCTACTGGAAGATGAATAACATGCAGTCTTTGATAGTTATATGGCCCTGGAATTTAATTTGGAAAGTTAAAAGGCCCCTAAGAGTTTCTTGTTTTGCTTGACTTGTGACCAGAAGAGCCTGTCTAACTCATGAGGTGTTACAAAGAAGAGGTTTATATATTTGCTCAAGGTGTTTTATGTGTGACCAGGATGCAGAGTTAAATAGTCATCTGTTCCTGCATTGCAAAATTTGTGGAACATGTTCTTATGTATACTGCGTGTAAGCTGAGTAATGCCTAGAACCACCCTGGAGCTGCTCAACAGTTGGAAAGGAATTGGAAGAAGAGGGCAAAGTGAAGGTTGGTGGAAGAGCATTCCAGTATGCATCTGATGGACTTTATGGAAGGAAAGAAATGCTAGATGCTTTGAAGGCAAAAGCTGCAACATACAAAAGATCAAGATGAAGTGCCTTAGCCTTCTATTTTTTTGGTGTAAACAGAATATGGTGGGGGAGATAGTAGCTCTAGTTGATCTCATAGGGAATTTGTAAAGCTTTTAGTTTTTTGAAGGATGTTTCCCACTTATCGTGGGTTGTAAGTTTCCCACCTCATCATCTCTTGGATGCCGATTTTTATGTTACAAAGTTACCTTTCTCGGAAAAAAAAAATATTGCATAATATTTGCACATTTAAGTGTCTCTTCCCCATCAACCAAACTCTCTCATTTTCAGCATGAGGGTAGTTACAACAAGAATTCCAGTCTTCAGCAACAAAATCAAGGATTTTCTTAGCCTTCCTCACCTTAACTTTAGTTTCAACACAACCAAAGAAATCCACCTTATTCTTAGCTGGAAAGAGTGTCAGCTTCTTCTGTTTGAAGACTTGATTCAACCTTCTAATGGGGGTTAAATTGAGACCCGATACAAGCATCACTAATGCCTGAGGTGCTTGGTATATCATTCAGTAAGGGACCAAACCTGTTTCTAGCAATTATACCTTGATCCTCAGGCTGCTTCAGATTTCCAGTTTGCAATGCTTGAGACTTAGTCACTTGGCAGTCTGCACAATCTTAGGTTGCTTTATATTGTCACCTTGGTCAGCAGTTAGTTGGTCCTCAGCAGTCTCATGCTTCTTTTTCCATTCCTGTACTGGTGGTTTGTATTTTCTTCTCCTCCTCCTCTTAGGGGCCTCCTTAAACTCCTCCTCCTCCTTAAGTTTCTCCTCCTTTCAGCAGGATTCATCATCATATTTAAAGCGAATGCATTCATTGCAAAACTTTGGCTTCCAATCATAAGCCACAACTTGATGAAGAATTCCAGGAGGGGCACTGATCTCAATACTCTCAGGCAAGGGTTTAGATATATCAGTTTTAACAAGAACTCTTGCATACGAGATCCGATCCATATCTGCTGTAATTTATCTGTGTATAGGGGCTTTCCTACGACACTAGCAATTTTGCTAAGTGCCTCAGTAGACCAGTAAACATGGGGGAGTCCCGGGAACTTTACTCACAGTGGGATATTGCTGATGCATTCAGGATCAAAGTCAAAATCGATCACCCAATTCTGCAATATGAAAGATTTTTTATGGTAGGTATAGGGGCTAGCTTGCACCTCAGCCGTGTTGAATTGAAAGACATAATACCCATCATCATGATACATAATTTGAGGTTTCAGCACAAAGTTCCACACAATGGTGACATTAGTTATCCATCGATCGTTCATAAGGAACATCCCCAGGAACTTTTAAGACACAACTTCCGGGCCTTTCTTACTGGGCGAGCAAATCCGTATTATTATATGTAAATGTGACCTTAACGGCCTTTATTTTGAGCAATTATTCGCCCGTACACACACGACAATACCTTCGATCTCCCTTTCTCCATAATTGATATGGAAGTTGGAAAAAATCAACCACTCAAGGCTGACCTCAAAATGTTCCAAACATATGCGATAGTAGCAGGAGCAACTTTTAATTTATTATGAGCCCAAACGATGGATTCAATAAGTTCTAGGTGGAATAATAAGAAAAGGTATGTAAATGGACCTTTATGGGCTTCTAAAATATCTTTTAGTCCATGACCAATACCCCAGTTAGGTTCTAAAAAGATTCTCCTTCTGAAATTGGAACATCTGGGGCCTGTGGTCGCAATTGTAGCTAGTCTTTTCCTTTCTTTTTTGGAGACCAAGAGGTTCACAAGTTAATATTTTCTTCCATGCATATTTTACATTCCTTATGTCTCTTCATTTCACCTAATGATTTATTGTTCTGTCGACTCCCTACTCTCATGCCTATGTTTTCTCCGCTATTTGTTCTCCAAATTTTAGGGATTAATCTTCTTTCATGAGGGGATAGAAAGTTCAATGAGAAGTAAAGGAAGTAAATAACACACAAATTATTGTAATATTTGGTAGCCATAAAGTTTGAACATTTATTCGAGTTAGTACTGTGCATATACTGAATTTGTAATTGGGTTGCAGGAAACAGAAAGTGAGGACGACCTTCTTGATGAAGATGAAGATGTGGAGGAGGACAATGACCATGAATCTGAGGTTCCAGAACATGCTGAGCCAGTAGGCCATAAGATAGAAGCTTCACCAGCTCCTAAAGAAGCTGAGAGACAACTATCGAAGAAAGAGAGAAGGAAAAAGGAGCTTGCTGAATTGGAGGCACTTTTAGCTGATTTTGGCGTTGAACAAAAGGAGAAAAGTCCAGACGACTTACCTGGTAATTCTTTTGCCTCGTGTACTAATAATGGTGTTTCCCTTACTAAATAGTAATTGAAAATGGTGATAAAAATGATGGCTTCCTTAAGACTGAGATATCATATTCTCTTTCATTTTATGAACTATTTCTTTTGGTTAGCACTTGATGGCTAGTTTGACTCTATGGGCATCTGAAGGTGGATTTTCCTAAATGTTTCTCTATAATTACAGATGTTGCCCATGAGAAGAAAGAGGGTGACCAGCAAGGAGAGGATATGGAAAAGAAAAATGGCGTGACTACAGAGCCTAAAAGTGCAAAGAAGAAGAAAAAGAAGGATAAAGCATCTAAGGAGGTGAAGGAATCAGAGGATCAACCCAACAATGTAGATGCCACTATTGTACCTAAGGAAACTGGAGGAACTGGACAAGTAGAAGATGCGTCAACGGTGGATGTGAAGGAGAGGCTGAAAAGAGTGGCTTCAGCAAAGAAAAAGAAATCTGGCAAAGAGACAGATGGTGCTGCAAGAGCTGCCGCGACAGAGGCTGCTGCGAGAAGTGCCAGGCTTGCTGCAGCAAAGAAGAAAGAGAAGAGCCATTACAACCAGCAGCCAATGAGATAAATTCTACTACAGCTTGGAATGATTAGCGTCAATGGTCCGAGTTCCAAACAGTTTGGTACACTAAATCGTTGTTTTGCTGATGTAGAAAAAGATTTGGGCTCTAGTTTTGGTCTTACTGGCAAAAAAAACTGTGGACTAGTTCTTGGAGCTTAGATTAAAAAGTAAAGAGAAATGAGAAAAAAGTTTTACAAAAAATAAGTCTGTCTGGACAATTTTGCTGTATGAGAATTGTATTTGGAGATCTCGAGAGTAAGTTTATGTGTAAAAGTAGCACATTGATGCTAGTGCCCATTGAACCAAGGTTTTGGTGAATGATAGAAGTAGTATTGCTTTTTTATTGATTATGTTAGCATGATCTTCGCCTATTAGTTCATTTTCTATGTTGGGGCAATGGTGTGAACACCGTAACCATCCCATCTTATACCAGAAGTTAGATCGGATAAAAAGAAAAAAGGATGTGAGGAAAATACTATGATGAGATGGTTTCTTAGAATGTCATTTGTCTGGCACTTAGTGAACACACTCAGTTGGTATCTGTCTGGTGGAAAGTGGTACGTAGTACCTACTGAATTAGTTGATATGTATGCAAATTGCTTCTCGTTAAAAAAATAAGAGATTGTTTTTAGAGAGTCATTCCGAAAACTTTAAATTAACAGGAAGCAAAGAGTAAATAAGAACCAGAATGTGAAAGCAAATGTCTGTATCGTCTCAATTTTGGGCATTTGATCTCTATTCCAGAAGAGCAGTGAATAGTGAATTGCAGTAAAAAATAAGTTAACTACTTCAGTGATTTGAAAATCACTAAGTATGAAATCAATAGACATGATAAATGATACATACCAAGTAAAGGGGATGAGAATGGAATGGCTGTGGCCAATATGTGTTTTGTTGGAATTGTAGGACAACAATTAAGAAAAAAATGAATATGTCCATGTAGATTGATTTGAAATTTGAAATTTGAAACTTAATTTGCTAACATTATAACACTTCAAAAGTGTTAGTATACCCACTTTTTATGACATCATCAATCCTAGTTTCAAATCAAACAACCCTAGCACACAAGTTCTCAATAATACACTTTAGCCCTCACTCAATATATATATACCGGATTTTTTTGAGATAATTTCAGAGACCTTCCCTCACGTTTAATCTTATAACACTCTCTTCTCTTGTGGTTTTAGATATTACAATCACCTCTCTTATTTTGATTGTTTTGTAACGAAACTTATTTTAATGATAAAACTTATCAATATTCCACAATTACCCTTTCTTGGCATTATATTAAACTAGTATACGTACCCTCGTGATGCGCGGATAAAAATATTCCTTCATTTCTAAAGTATTTTAAATTGTGATGTTTTATTCGAACATGTTAAACTATATTATTTTTAAAAAAATCAATAATCACATTCTTCCTCAATGAAGTGTACCCCACCCCTATCCTCCACCCTCCCCCCTCCCCCCCTCCCCCACCCCACACACTCACCAACACCATCACAATCCATAATCAAATCTATATGAATAAAGATAGTGAATAATACAATTATCAAAAAAACTTTATGTTTCAGATTTTTCTTTATTATATTGTTCACTATTTAAAATTATTAAATTATTAATATTGATTTTTATTAGCTTACCACATGGCTTAATATAATTATCAAGTGCTCTTCTTATTAATATAAAATAGATATATCTATTTTGTTTACTTGTGATTTTTCTTTTTTCTGAATTTTTATTCTATTGTTCACGTTTCTTCAATTTAAAATTTATGGATAATAATGTGTATTACAATGTCTGATTACCTTATTTTATTTTTAAAATTAGTTTAAAATATTACTCCCCCACCCCCCATTTTCTTAAAGCTAGAACTGCATTCCAACTCAAATCCAATTTAAATTTAAATTTAAATTCAAATATCATATCAATTTATTAAAAGAAGATTAATTTATTACTTTTTCTTTCTCTTGATTTTTTTAATAGAATGCATATTTTTCTTATAATCTATATATTTGAATTAATAGAAATATTTAAAATACTGAAATATCAATCCAAATATTTACCTTTAAATTAAATATGCCTACTCTATTTTAAAAAAACTTAAAATACTATGTTTAAAATTGTGCGATTATTTAAACAAAAATAAAAATACATAGCTGATTTTTGAACAAAAATAAAAGAGAAACAAAATTTTAAAACGGGTTGAACATAATAAAATTTGTGGTATTATGTTTACATATCACTAATTTTTTTTTTTTGAAAAAAAAAAAATAGGTTAAAGTTCTACAATTACTCCTTTAAAAGGTGAAATCTTGTTCAAGACTAATATCCCACTAAAAAAGGCCAGTGCATATTATTTTGAACTTTCAACTTTTATTTTTATCTCTCATTTATTTAGTATATTACTTTCAATATCAGTTATTTTTGTAATATCTTTCAATTTAAACTAATTTTTTTTAAAAGTTATTAAATAACTAAATAAAGTTTGCATATTTAAAAAATATTTGTCCTTATCTCTCATTTATTTAGTATACTAGTGGTGGTGCACCCGTGCTAAGTCCGGGCCCAATTTGTAACGCTAAAAGTGTAGCATTATACAAAATATACAACTTGATAAAAGCAAGAGTTTGTATGGAAAGGCTGAATAGGAAGCGCTACACCAACTGCAACACTTTTGGGGTTACAAGTTATAATTATGTAGAGTAGGTTTGCTAAAACGTTAAAATCTTTATTTGGAACTAAATCAACCAGTTTAAAAAAAGAAGTAACGTTATTAACGTAGTACAAGTGGGACACATAGTATTTATACAAAACGTGGAAGATTGTATTACAGTGATCAATTACGTCAAATCTATTTTGACTGTAAGTGTCACAACAGCTACAATAAGTATTTCCAACATTAGCAAGTGTGTATATATATGTACAGACAATACGCACACTTATTTACACAAAATGTAGAAGATTGTATCGCAGCCAATCATGTCACGACCCAACCTACCGGGCCGTGCGGACGCCTACTCTATGCACCTAGATAGACGAACCCTTACCACCCGTCCAACAGGTAAATGCGGAAAAACTCAAGTATAACCATAAACCTTTATTTTTAATACATGAAAACCTTACAACCCCCCCTTTTTTCAGGAAAACTTCTTTATGAATAAATACAATACAACCGTTTTACAACTTTAAGATACCCTCCTTAGGACCTAGTCTAAACAGGTACAAGAGCTACTACAGGATTTACGCAGAAAATGTAAAAGAGACACAACTTCCATCATGGAATTGAAGGACAGAAGCTGCTGCAGATCACCATCATCATGCACCTATGACACATCACCAACTCTGCAACCAGACTATATCAAAAAGGTATAGCAAGAGTAGAATCAGTACAAACACACATACTGGTAGGCATCATCGGTCGACCCGAATCCACTCATACCATCATATAAGAAAATCTAGGAAAGCATGAAAATAACCAATATAGCTCCATCCTCCAACATCACATCACCCTTCTAACTACAATCCAAACCTCGACCCTTCCTGTTCCTTCTGCTGCCAACTCCCTCACTCTCAAGACTTTCGAGTCACACTAAACTTAGACTTCCCAAGTCACACTAGCCTTAGACTTCCCAAGTCACACTAACCTTAGACTTCCCAAGTCACCTTAGCCTTAACCTATCCATTAAATCCAACCCTGACTGCCTCTCTATTATCCTAGTCAACCCCCCATGACTATGCATCCAGAAATGACCCAGTCCCTGTCAATCTAGACCCACTACCCTCATGGTGCTACTCAAGAGTATCTGGGCCCCACTAAGGTCCCTAGATAATTCCCCAACGTGACAATACCAACTAGTAGTACGACACTTGACTCTCAGTCATTTTCCTAGCTTACTAGTCACCTGCGATCCACTTTTATAACCATGGTCAACAATCCACAATAAGAAATAATTATACCCCATTACATATTCCAGACCCACCGTGGATCCTCTCTAGACAACACCTAAGTGTTAAACATACAACCCGGTCTACCCCAAGACCGAACTCGCAATATAATATAACCCCCGGTCTACACCAAGACCAAACTCACAGATCAATATAACAACCCAGTCTCTTAAGGACCAAAATGCAATATCACAATTTATGAACACAGCCCGATCCACTCATAGAAATAATTATCAAAATGCAGCTATGCAATAAAGTAAACCCATACCAGACGTGGTACCCGAGCCAACTAGTTAGTATTACCATACCAAGCGTGGTACCCGAGTCAACCATTAGTATATCCTATACCAGGCGTGGTACTCGAGCCAACCGTTAGTATACCTACCAGGAGTGGTATCCAAGCCCACCGAATGTCACATAAATCCACAGTCACAAACAATGAACAATCAACACTTGTAAACCAACAACCAATAACACCTAGTTCATTTCACCAGGCTGAAAACAAAACTTTTGCACATTCCTAAATCTATCCCTAAGCAATGCAATTCATACAAATACTTAGACCAAAATACACAAACATACAACACATACAGGAATCAATAACCATCACCTACGCTTTTTTTTCCTCGGGAACCTAACTTAGCACTAACTCCCGTCCGAAGACTATATCCCGTTCACCTTTATTAACACATCTTAGCAACTACATTGATTTCAAACCTTTCCATAGATAGTTACAATATGGAAAACCACCCCTTAACCTTGGTGATTCAGACACTCCTTATTATTTTACTCATAAGCCCGAACCTTATCTAAGAATTTCCCCATTTTTATTACCCATTTAGTTACCCAAGCATTTTCTGGTTCCCCAAACCTTCCCAACATCCCAGCCCCTGAAATCCTGTCATTTCACCATGACAACATGAACAACCCAAAATATAATTCACCCTCCCACCATTCAATCCAATCGATTCCTAGTTCACATATAACCAACACCGAATCCACCAGACTCCATTCCCGGAGGCCTAATCATGGATTCTCCTTTTCATGAGTACAAATGTAAATAGGTCTATCTACTCAAAAGTAAAAACCTAGACTACTTGGACTCCAAGCAGCTGCAAGGATGCGTTTCTAGCTCCATGAAGGCGTTCCCGACTGAATGACGATCCTGGAATCTGTTGTTCCGTTCCCTTCAGCCATAATCCCTCCTCCTCATGGCTCCAAATCCTTGGAGAAGATTAGGAGGGTTTTGGAGAAACCCTTGTATGTTTCCCAACTGAGGAGGAGAAATCTTTTATTAAAATCTCGTTCTGAGGCTACTACCTCCCGTCATTCCGCTATAGTGGATGGCCTTCCGCCATAGCGGTTTTGCTATAGCGGATAAAATACCGCTATACCGGAGTGACGTTAGGCCAGATAATTTCCAAAAATCTTAAATTTTCCATGACGTCACCCCACTTAATACCAAACAAATATTTTAAATCATTCTCAGAATTTTGCGACATCGTGGTTTTTGAAATAACGATGGATCCGATCGTTACACAACAACTGCATCAAAATATGTTTCAACCATTAGTGTTATAGCTGTTGTAAGATATCAAAAAACTTTTGCAGGTGCTACAGTATTCATACAATCTTCACCTTGCTCAAAATATGTTTCCTGATTATTACAGACAATAAATTTTTGATAAGTGAGCAAAAAGATTTGAAAATATGCAATTTTTGAGTACTAATAAGAGGAAAAAGGAAGTAGTTTGGATGTGATGGGAACTGTATTTGAATTCAAAGTTAACATTCAGTGTTTTGGTACTGGCGTCGATACTTGTATTTTTGGTTTTTTGATCGACGATCCATCTTTTGTTGATGAAACGATATATTCTTGTGCAGAAGTTATGGATTCTATCTTTCTTTTTGTTCCCCCGCCAATAATTGTTGTTGAAGATTCCGATAAATGTAAGACAATTTATTTTTGGCTATAAGATAAAATCACTAACAAACCAGGTGTTCTATCCGGTGTCCAGAGTAGTGACTTTTGTAAGTAAATTTTGAACCATTTTTGCCATAATTTTTCTCGTATATGTTCAATGAGTTACAATTGTTGTTGCACAAAGAAGTTTTAACAGTAGTAAGATCCTTAAATTTAAAGATTTTCAATTAAATTCCTTTAAGTTGAAATAGTTCTAGTGCTATATGTGTTTGCACCTTGACAACAATAGTTTCATATATTTGCTCTGTTGTCATTGAAAGCATTCCTTCAGCCAATTTCTCTAACACTATCTTTGTTGTTGTTCCGCTTTCATCTGTGATTTTGACTTTAAATTCGCATATGGAATGTTGTTTTTTCGAGTGAATTTACATGAAATATGAGATTTAATATAAATTTTGTGTAAAAGTTGTTATTACCTTGGAATCAACATTTTTCGGAGCTTGCATCTTATACAGAGAACCTCTTTTTTCTGCTTTATTCGTACCAAATGTTTACACTCCAAGCATAAAAGCACGTAAAAATATTGGAATTCATTTGGCACCGATATTTTGCCTTCAACATAAAAAGTTTGAGCCTGTTAAGAAATTTATCAAAAGGTAGGAGTTAGTTATTGTAATATCAATTACTTACAAAGTTGGTTGAAGGATAATTTGTAGACCTGTACATTAACAGGGTAATGTAAGTAAAATTTTGAGAATCATCTAAAACTTAAAATAATACAATTTTAAGTAGGAAAGTGAAGAAAAAGCAGAAAGTGGTCAAAATGTTAAATCATTTAACGAGCCTTACGCGGCGCAAAATCATATATAGAAAAGTGAAGAAAAAGCAGAAAGTGCTTGAAATATTAAATCATTTAACGAGCCTTACGCGGCGCAAATTCAGATGTACCGGACACTCGGTGGGAACCTAAAAAGAAAAGATTCTTCCTTTTTAGTTGCCAAAGCATTCCCCGCGCACAAGTAAAGTTGTTTAGTTGTCAAAGTATTCCCAGTGCACAAGTAAAACTACAAAGTACATTTGCTTATCATAGAGAATGATTTTCTTGTTCTAATTTAAACCCATAGACAACACATCAACTTATGTATGTTATCCAATTTTTTTGTTTATTCGCAGAGCAATAATGCCATAAAAATTGTCCTCAGGGTTTTGATTCAGCGAAAAGTACTCACATGAGATGTATGATAGGCTCACATCATGGGTTGAAATCACCATAATTTATTTTATTATAAAGACTTTTTAAATGAAAAATAATCTCTATCTTTCTGTTAATTTTACTTTAAAGAACACCCGAGAACAGCAAACCCAGTGTAATCTCACCAATGGAGTCTAGGGAGAGTGGTATGTATGCACCTTACTCCTACCTTGTGAAGGTAGAAGTACTTTTTTTAAAAGACCCTCGGCTTCTTAAAGAACACCTAAAAACTTTAAATTCTATATGCAGGAAATATAAGTTTGATTAACTGCAACATCTCCCCGATCTTTTAAGTCAGCGCAAAGAGGATAAACCTACCCAAGTAAATGCCTATTGGTTACTTGGAAACTTATAACATTTGACACCATGCAATAAAATTAATAAAAAATATCAAGACATTATAAGAATATGCTTAGTCAGGCTTGGTCTGCTGCTTTAGTTGTCTTTTAAGAGAAATAAAAATATTACATGCCAAATCATAGAATGAAACTGGAAATAGATACAAGACTCTTGTTTAATGCAAACTCTTCAAAATGATGAGTTTAGATGAAAAGGTTATACAAATTTGATTTTATAAATAAGTAGAATAATAAATTTAAGTCAGCTGAACAAGACGATTTTAACTTTGCAGAAAAGAGAAACAAAATTTAGCATTGGACTTTGATTGAGATCAGAAGCATAAGCACCAGAATATAAGTAGAATCATATGATAATTTTTATGACCTTAGAACCATTAGATATGTAGCAAAGATTTTAAATATAATCAATTAATCGTAATAAAAAATACCATCAAGACTTCAGACAATTATATAAATGTGCAGCAAAAAGGGTGGACCTCCCTGCACTGCTACTACTGATCATGTTGAATTCAGGAGAGCTATACAGATGCTCAAATAGCTAGAAGCAACCTAGTCCACAACAAGGTAAAAACAAAAGAGCAAAAGCAACATAAAGTGTGGTAACAATTTTGTTATTGATTTTTAAATATTAAACTAAAAGATATGTGTGATGCCTTCGTGAAATCTCTGAGGCTCCTATGCAGAGTAGCATAATTTATTTTAGAAGTATGAAATATATTTTGGGGTTGGAGTTTTTGCGCAACAATAAAATTGTAAGCCTTAGTGTATAGTATAGCTATTGAAAAAATATCTTCACAAGAGACTCTATTTCATCAAACATCATGAAAAAATTGTTAAAAAAAACTCACGAACAGATAATATCCAGAAAGCAATTCTGTCGAGGGTTACAACAAAGAGTCACATGTTTATACATTCTTCATCTCAACCTATATATATACGCTTCCCTCGTTTTGTGAAGAACTCGCAAAGAATCCTATAAGGCTTGCTCTGAAGTCTAACAAAAACTCTTCTGCTTTGTTCTTTCATCGGGAACCAGCCTCATCATTCAAGTTAGAGCAACCAAAGGTAGAGTATCTGTCATGACCCAGACAATTATGAGTGGCACCCACCCAACCCCCGGATGAGCGAACCAATATAGTCCAACTCTTAGCATATCCTAACAACTTAAAACCAGTGTGCAAAAATGTAAACTAGAAATCAATCATACTAAAATTAACTTTATAAAATAAATATAACCTGTGGAAACCCCTCCCTAGAATCTGAAAGTCATCATACCAAAAACATCTACCAGAACTAGAGTACGGGGATGCAACCCCAAATATAAAAATAGTCTAAGCCCAAAATAAATGGGCTACAACTCAAATATATGAAAATCAAGCCAGCTTGGTTGAACAACTCACCCTTGATATCTCGAAGTGTCCGGCCTACAAGTGAGGTCGTGCGTCAACCGTCGAAAGATTTCCTGTACTCACAAAAATACAAGCAAGTGCAGTATCAGTACACCACCATCGTGTACTAGTATGATGATCAGCCAGTTCCAAATAAATAGTGTATGAGTAGTACAACAATCAAGTAAGAGTACAGAAACACATAGGAAAGTCAACAGGTATTCCTAGACAACAAGTCTTTACCTAACTTATTCCCACATGTAAACCACTTTACAGTTATGACCAATAATCCACAAAAATAACAATTATACCTCGTTACATATCCCGGACCCACTCTGGATCCCCTCTAGACAACACCTAACTGTCAGACATACAACCCGGTCTACACCAAGACTAAACTCATAAAGCAATATAACAACCCAGCCTCTTAAGGACCAAAAATACACAACCACAATTCATAACCACAACCCGGTCTACTCAGGGAACCATTAATAAAGATGTAATAATACAATAAAGTAAACCCGTACCAGGCATGGTACCCGATCCAACCGTTAGTGTTATCCCATACCAGGCGTGGTACTCGAGCCAACCGTTAGTATATCCCATACCAGGCGTGGTACCCGAGCTAACTGTTAGTATTTCCTGTACCAAGCATGGTACCCGAGCCAACCGAATGTCACATAAATCTACAGTCATAAACAATGAACAATCAACACTTGTAAACCAACAAGCAATAACACTTAGTTCATTTCACAAGACTGAAAAATAGGACTTTTGGACATTCCTAAATCATTCTCTAAGCAATGCAAACCATACAAATACTTAGCATGAGTACACAAACATACAATGCATACATGAATCAATAATCGTCACCTACCTCGAATAAGCAATCTCTCCAGTGCCAGAGCTTTTCCCCTTTCAGGATCCCTTGCTTGTTCTTGGTCTAGAAACAATTACATAGTAACCAAAAATCAATCCTCATGGCCTACAAATTACCCGGATTATGAAAAATCCCAAACCCCAGGCCAACCATGATCATTCCACTCCTTTCTGGGCTTTCCCACCATTAATTCCCTAAATTCATCATTTTTACGAATTTTCTTAGAGAATTATGACTAAATGATCATCACCCATTATCAAGAATCAAGACCCAAGAACTTTAGCACCGTAGAATTTCCTTTTTCCCCGGATTCTACCATTCCTAGGTCATCCCAAACCTTTCCCCAAGTCCACCCCTATTAACTCTATAGCATATGAAAGATATAATGGAGTTTGGGGAGTAGAATCCTTACCTTTAGGATGAAAAATGGTGGAAAACTGGTAGAAATCGCCAAAAATCGCCCCCTTCTTCTCCCAAAATGAGTGCAGAAAAACTGAACTATTTTGGGAAAATTTCTGCATTAAATTTCATCACGCTCCTCTATAGCGGTCCGCTCCTCTATAGCAGTCCACTCTTCTACACGGAAAACTAGCTCAAATCAAGACATCAAACCCAATCCTTACCTGGATTGCCCTAGACCATACCTCGCTCCAAATCTAGCCGAGACTAGCTTAGTCAAAAATTTCAAACCCCCAAACCCAAAGTTTTCTAACTCTAAAAATTGGCACGAATAGTTTTCCTATAACTATGGACCGGGTCATTACAACATATACCAATTTACCCATCATTCATCCCCGAATGATCAAACCCGAAAATATGGAAAGTAAAGAGCGAAAAAAGTAGTACCTGTATCCTCAAACAAGTGAGGGTACTTGTCCCACATGTCCCTCTTGGTTTTCCAAGTGGCTTCCTCAATCGGACGATGCTTCCATTAAACCTTTACCATACTGATCACCTTTGTCCTCAATTTTCGGACATCCCGATCAAGAATCAAAATCGGCTCCTCTTCATAGTGAAGATCCTTATCAAATAACACCTCATCCCACTTGATGATGTAGTACCCATCCCCATGGTTTTGCTTTAGCATGGATATGTGGAACAACGGATGGACACCTGACAGACTAGGTGGCAGCGCCAATTTATAAGCGATGGGCCCTACGATCTCAATAACCTCAAACAGTCTGATAAACCGAGCGCTGAGTTTGCCCCTCTTACCAAAATGCATAACACCCTTCATTGGTGACACTTTCAACAATACTTGCTCACCAATTTTAAATTCCATGTCCCTTACCTTGCGATCCACATATTCCTTCTGCCTGCTTTGGGCAACTAGCAACTTGGTCTGAATGTCTCTTACCTTTTCTTGCACTTTATTTACCAAGTCTACGCCCAAAGGCTTTACATTGCCTTCCTCAATCCACCCAATCAGTGACCTACAACTCCTCCCATACAGAGCCTCAAACGGTGCCATGTCGATACTGGAGTGGTAGCTATTGTTGTATGAAAACTCACACAACGATAGAAACTGGTCCCAGTGACCCCAAGTCAATCACACATGCTCTCAGCATGTGCTCCAATACCTGAATCGTCCTTTTCGACTGACCATCAGTCTAAGGATGGAAGGATGTACTAAAAGTGAGTTGAGTGCCCAACTCCTCATGCAACTTGCCCTAAAACTTGGAGGTAAATTGCGTACCCCTGTCTGAAATAATAGACAGTGGTACCCCGTGCAATCTCACAATTTCCTTCATGTAGATATTATCCAATTGCTGTAAATTATAATCCACCCTGACCAGAATGAAGTGAGCTGACTTGTTCAGCCTGTCAACAATGACCCAAATAGAGTCATACTTTCCCAAAGTCTTGGGGAGACCCACCACAAAGTCCATGGCTATTCTCTCCCACTTTCACTCTGGAATGGGCATCCTCTAAAGTAGTCCTCCAGGTCTCTGGTGCTCATACTTTACCTGTTGGCAATTCTGACACTTGGACACAAAATCAGCTATGTCCCTTTTCAGCCCAAGCCACCAATAAAGTTGCCTTAAATTTCTGTACATCTTGGTTACACCCGGATGAATTGAATACCGCGAACCATGAGTCTCGTCCAACACCTTCTAAATCATATCATCAACTCGAGGAACAAATATACTTCCTCTAAAATTTAACACACCACCAGAATCCATCGTGGCATCCCTGAACTCTCCAGATATTGCCTTATTCCAAAGCCTGCTCAACTGCGATTCCTGAAACTGTTTGGCCTTTATCTCCTTTATGAATGTGGATTTGACCTCAATACTGGCTAAAATCCCACCTTGTCCTGAAATACCCAAGTGCATGAACTTGAACTCCAATGCCTAGATTTCCCTTGCTAGTGGTCATTTGGACACCCCCAAATAAGACAAACTGCCCATGCTAACTGTTTTTCGGCTCAATGCCTCTGCCACCACATTAGCCTTACCTGGATGGTATTGAATAGTCATATCGTAACCCTTCAACAACTCCATCCACTTTCTCTGCCTCAGATTCAAGTCCTTCTGAGTGAAAAAATATGTTGCAGGCTGCGATAATCAGTGAACACCTCACACTTGACACCATAAAGATAGTGTCTCCAAATCTTGAGTGCAAACACCAACGCTGCCAACTCTAAATCATGAGTCAAATAGTTTCTCTCATGCATCTTCAACTACCTAGAAGCATAGGCTATCACATTCCTATCCTGCATCAACACAACACCCAAACCAGAATGTGAAGCATCATAGTAAACAATAAAGTCTTTACCTTCAACCGACAAGGATAAAATATGAGTCGTGGTCAGAAGTGTCTTGAGCTTTTGGAAGCTCTCCTCGCACTTGTCATACCACACAAACGGTATATCTTTCTGTGTTAGCCTTGTCAAGTGAGTAGCAATGGATGCAAATCCTTAACAAGCCTTCGGTAATAACCTGCGAGCCCAACGAAACTCCTTACCTCAGTCACAGAGCTAGGCCATTCCCAACTCTTGACTGACTCTATCTTTTGGGGATCTACCATCACCCTCTATTCTGACACTATATGCCCCTAGAACGCAACTGAAGTCAACCAAAATTCACACTTGGAGAACTTCGCATAAAGCTTTTGATGTCTCAAAATGTCCAACACTATACGGAGATGTTTAGCATGCTCCTCCCTACTCTTGGAGTAGATCAAAATGTCATCAATGAAAGTGATGATGAATGAATCCAAGTACGATTTAAACACCCCATTCATCAGACTCATGAATGCGGCCAGTGTATTGGTCAAACCAAACAACATCACTAAGAAATTGCAAAGCACATACCGAGTCCAAAAAGCAGTCTTAGGAACATCCTCGAGCCTAATTTTTAACTGATGATACCTTGACCTCAAGTCAATTTTCGAAAACACTAACACGTCCTGTAACTGGTCAAATAGATCATCAATACGGGGTAAAGGGTACTTATTCCGGATGGTATCCTTATTCAATTGCTTGTAATCTATGCACATTCGTATACTACCATCTTTTTTCTTTACAAACAATACCGAAGCACCCCAAGGCAAAGTACTGGAATGGATAAATCCCTTATCTAAGAGTTCCTAAAGCTGAGTCTTAAGTTCTCTCAACTTTTCCGGAGCTATACGACACAGAGGAATAGAAATGGTACGAGTGTCCGGCTCCAAGTCAATACAAAAGTCAATATCCCTATCCGGAGGCATACTAGACAAATCCGCTAGAAACACCTCACAAAACTCTGAAACAACTGGAACTGACTCAATAGATGGGGACTCCATACTATTGTCCCGGAGATGATCCATAAAGGCTAAACACCCACTCCCAACTAGCTTCCTATCCCGAACGAACGATATAATTTTGGTCGGCTTAGACCTGTACACACCTTCCCACTCTAGCCTATCCTTACCCGGAATCTCTAGAGCCACAATCTTGGTGTTACATTTTAATACAGCATGATAAGGGGATAACTAGGTCATGCCCAAAATAATGTCAAAGTCAACCATATCCAAAATTACCAAGTCTACCCAAGTTTGCAACCCCACAAATACAATCGAGAAATTACGATAAATATGAGTCACAATTACCGACTCTCCAACTGGGGTAGAAACATGGATATTGGAATCAAGGATATCACATATCAAGTCCAGACCCAACGCAAAACTTACAGACACATAAGAATATGTAGAACCTGGGTCAAATAATACCGAAGCCATTTTGTCACAGACAAGAATGGTACTTGTGATCACCGTAACAGATGCCTGCCTCGGCCTTGGTCCTCTTTGGAAATGTGTAACAGTGAGCCCGGTCATCAATCTGGGCAACCTCCCTTGCCGACTGCACTGCACCCCTTCTTGCGCCGCCGTTCCCTCTGTCTCCCCGACCTCTCTGAAAGTTACCTCGCCCACCTTGTGGACGACCTCTAGCATGACCACCTCTACCTGCCAGAACCATAGCCTTGAGCTGCTGCTGAACCTGATTATCGATTTGCCTATAAGGTCACTCCCTCTTAAAGTGGCCCAGATTACCACAGTAAAAACAACCACGATCAAGTGCAGGCCTGCTAGCAGATGAATAAGAAGCTCCCTGGCCCTTAGGAGATGAAAACTACTGATTAGCTCCTGGACGACCACCTTTAGCAGCTAAAAGAGCTGACTGAATAGGACGGGCTGAGTATACCTGCTGATTATGAACCCTGGAGTACGAACCACCAAAATTTCCCTCATTTCGGGGATTCTTGCCTAACACCTTAGCCTGCCTGACTCCCTCAAGTTTTTTCACATAATCTGACACTTCATTGAACCTTTTTCGTGAAGAAGGCATATGCACAGACAATACCTGAAGCTCAGTATTCAAACCCTTGACAAATAACTGAACCCGCTCCTCCTCGAAACCCAACAACTGTGTAGCAAAATGAGACAAGGCATGAAATTTTGCCTCGTAAGCAGAGACTGACATGCTACCCTGCTCCAAATTCAAGAATTCATCCTTTTTCTGGTCCCTCAAAGTACAGGGCACGTACTTCTCTAAAAAAACTGCTCCCAAGTCAGTGGGAGTAAAACAGACAACCGATACTCCACATGAGATCTCTACCACTGCTTGGCATCACCCTTCAGCTGAAATATGACGAACTCAACCCCATATTTTTGCACAATGCCCAGCTTGTGCAGCCTCTCATAACAATACAGTATGAACTCATAAGCATCTTCCCTATCAGTACCCTGAAACGTAGGAGGTTTCAGCTTGAGAACTTGTTCAGCATCTCAGGTTCATTTACTGTCATCATTGGGCCTAGCATTGGACTAAAGAACTCACATGTGCCTAAATATGCATCCATCCTAGGAGCTGTAGGGTCTACTGACTGAGTGCCCAAAGCCTGATTTGCAATGGTCGCGGGTATGGCTCCAACACCAACCAAACCACTCAAGAAGTTCCAAGCCTGCTGAAATGCTTCGGGCATCATAGAGGGAAGGCCTGCACCTCCATCCAGTGCTGCCTCCACCTCCGCCTGCGCCCATTCATCTTCCATAACAACTTCCACATCTTCGATAACCTACTCCTGAGGTGGGGGAGGGGTTGCCTCTCGCGCTTCTGTAACAGCTTGAGCCCCAGCCTTGGCGGATGTGGCTCTACCTCGTCCTATGCCCCTTCCCCTGCCTTTACCATGGACGGTCGGGCCCGCTTCTTGGACCGCTGGTCTAGTTCCATTGTTCCTTGTGTTAACTATTTGTAGACAGAAGAGTGAAAGAGTCAGACACCAGTTTGTATCACCAGATACCAATTAGAATCAAGTTATAGCACGATGGAAGAAAGAATAGATAGTTTCCTAAAGTCCTATAGACTCTCAAAGAAAAGTACGGACGTCTCCGCACCATTCCGCAAGACTCTACTAGACTTGTTTTGGTACGACGAGATCAACAAACCTAGGGCTGTGATACCATCTTTTTTATGAACCAGACTGCCGTGAGTGACACCCACCTAACCCCCGAATGAGCAAACCAATAGAGTCCAACTCTTAGCATAGCCTAACAGCTTAAAACCAGTGTGTAGAAATGTAAACTAGCAATCAATCATACTAAAATCAACACTATAAAATAAATATAACCTGCGAAAACCCCTCCCTATAATCTGAAAGTCATCGTACCAAAAATATCTACCAAAACTAGAGTACAGGGATGAAACCCCAAATATAGAAATAGTCTAAGCCCGAAAGAAATGGGCTACAACTTAAATAAATGGAAATCAAGGCAGCTTGGTCGAACAACTCACCCTTGATACATAGTCTACCATGTCGATGTAACTCACCTTCGCAATCAACACTGAATGACTTGACGCCTCTATTATGCACTCGATCTCATAGTCTAGCAAGATAGGGATCATCATATTGGCAAGCCTTCACTTGTCCAACTAAAGACGACTGGACTACCATACCTTCAAGTAACCTGTCAGGCAATGTAGGATCAATTCGAACTCCTTGATTGGCTAAAGTCTGAATATCCATAGCCATAGGTTGCCTTTCAGCAACAAACTGGGCCATGCTACCCATAGACTTCCTACTCAAGGCGTCTGCCACCACATTTGCTTTTCCTGGATGATATAAGATAGTAAGATCATAATCTTTAAGTATCTCTAACCATCATCGCTGCCTCAAATTCAGATCTCTTTGCTTGAATAAGTATTGCAGACTCTTGTGATCAGTATAGATTTCACACAACTCTCTATAAAGATAGTGACACCATATTTTGAGTGCAAATACAATCGCAGCCAATTCTAAGTCGTGGGTCAGATAATTCTTCTCATGAATATTTATCGTTCGAGAAGCATATGACACCACTTTACCATTCTGAATTAAAACACAACCCAGACCAATTCGAGACGTATCACAATAAATAGTGAAACCGTCCTCTGCCATAGATAAGGTAAAAATTAAAGCCGTAGTCAATGCAGTCTTTAATTTCCAAAAACCTTTATCATATTTATCTGACCACTGGAAAGACACACCTTTTTGGGTTAGACGAGTCAATGGAGCGGCTATCTTCGAGAAACCCTCTATGAACCTCCTGTAATATCCAGCTAGTCCTAAGAAGATGCATAGCTCAGTAGGAGTACTAGGTCAAGGCCAATCTCGAACTGCTTCTATCTTCTTTAGATCAACTTGAATTCCATCCCGTGACACCATATGTCCCAAAAAGGAAACTGTGCCCAACCAAAACTCACATTTTGAGAACTTGGCATAAAGCTATCATTCTCTAAGTGTCTATAGCACAACCCTCAGGTGTTATTCTTGTTCTGCCTCACTCCAAGAGTACACCAAAATATCATCAATAAACACAATCACAAAATGGTCTAAGTATGACTTGAATACTCTGTTCATGAGATCCATAAATGTCGCAGGCACATTAGTCAGCCCAAAAGACATCACCAATAATTCAAAATGCCCATACCTGGTCTAAAAGGCCATCTTAGAGATATCCTCTGTCTTGATTCTCAGCTGATGGTAACCATATCTCAAGTTAATTTTGGAAAAGTGAGTAGCACCTTGTAGCTGATCGAAAAGATCATCAATACGAGTCAATAAATACTTATTCTTGATTATAGCTTTATTCAACTGCCTGTAGTCAATGCACATTCTCATTGTTCCATCTTTCTTTTTCACAAATAACATAGGTGCACCCCAAGGTGATACACTAAGCCTGATAAACCCCTTATCGAGCAGCTCTTGGAGTTGAACCTTCAATTCACTCAACTCGACTGGAACCATATAGTATGGAGGAATAGAGATAGGTTGAGTCCCAGGCACTAAATCAATGTTGAACTTAATTTCTTTCATTGGAGGTAGCCCTGGTAAATCTTCTAGAAACATATCAAAAAATTATCGAACAACTGGAACAATACCAATCATAACATCCTCCACTCATGCATCATGAACAGTAGCAATAAAACTCAAACACCCATGATTAATCATTCGACGTGCCTTTACATAAGATATAATTTTTCCTTGAGTCACAAGAGTCATGCCTTTCCACACTAAAGGTGGTTCTCCAGGAAAATCAAAACGTATAAGCTTTGCATAACATTCAACCAAAGCATAACATGATGTCAACCAATCCATACCCATAATTACATCGAAGTCAGACATCGATAATACTAGTAGAGTAATTACGGTGTCCTTGCCCTGAACAAATATCACACAATCTCTATACACTCTATCCATGGATAAACTCTCCCCCACTGGGGTCATGACTATATATGGCACAATAAGAATCTCCACTCTTCTCTCTAAGAATATAGCAAAAGATGGAGATACATACAAATACGTAGAACTAGGATCAATAAGAGTATAAGCCTCACAAGAATTTACAGTGATAATACCTGTGACTACTGTATTGGATGCCTTGATATCATGTCTGGCCATAGCAAATAATCTTAGTGGTCCACCTACTCCCTGAGTAAATGTGCACCCTGTTGGCCCTGTCCACGAGCACCCTCTAGAGCGGCCCTAGCTGGCTGAATTTGAGTCTGTGCACCTGTAGCAGTCCTCTACGGCTGTGTAGTAGCTCGACTAGCACCAGAATTTCCCTGGGGATAGTATTTAGAAATATACCTCTCTTTACCACAAGTATAACAAGCTCTATTTATTCCAAAGCAATGACCACTATGATTTCTACCACAATTAGAACACCATGGATGTTGACCCCACTGAAAGGAACTGTTACCCTTCTTCTGCGTCTGATGTTGACCCTGTCTTGATAGATAATTATTCCTCAAGGACTGCCTCACTGACTCTGATTGGGTAACTGACCACGATGAAAACTACCCTTTCCCCAGATAGAGCACCACTAAACTCGCCTGAGTTGCGTGCCTTTTTGTTTTCTCGCTTAACTTTTTCCATCTCTGCATAAGACTCACAATGGAGAGCAGTGTCAACTACATCTGTATAGGAAGTATTTCACACATACCATATCATAGGACCACAATAATGATTCTCTAGTCCATCCACAAAGCGTCTCACCTTCTCCCTCAGGTCTGCAACTAAAATAGAACATACCTTGACAATTCAGTGAACTTAGCCTCATACTCGGTAATTGTCATACCTATCTGCTGTAGGTCATTGAACTGATATCTCATGTCATCCTATTTTCTCGATGGAATGAACCTGTCCTTAAACATTGCTAAAAATTCTGACCAAGTGATAGGTGGTAACCCTGCTTGTCTACCTCTCTGAATAGAAGTCCACCATACCTCGGGAGACCCTGAGAATAGAAAAGTGGTAAATTCCACTCCATGCGTCTCCTTTAACCCCAGCATAGACAATATCTTTTCACAACAATCAATGAACTTCTGAGGCTCAATAGTAGCTGGTGTTGCATTAAACTCTAGGGGCTTAAGATCCATGAAATTCTTAAGATATTTGGGTTGCCCAATAGCTACAACTGAATTATCATCCGATTGAGTAGCTACAACATTCAACTGAACCTGTGTCTGTGTTTGTGAAGTAGCTTGAGGAACCGGAGGTCCACCCTGATTAGGCACCAATGCCTCTTAACACATTCAACAATCTCATCACTACGTTTGTAGTTAAAGCAACAGTAGGTACATCAATTGGCTCTGTCGATGGAGCATCCTGAACATGTTCCTACACGTGCTCTGGAGCAATAACTCGGGGATGACCCTCATTCACAACTCCAGGTTGAGGGTCAGCCTATGTTATAGTCTGAGCCCTAGTCTGATGAGACCCAACTTGACCACCACTGAGGGTAGTACCACATTCAGCACCACATCTAGCAGAGGAAGAACCACGTTTCTTAGCCATCTGCGAAATAATATTCAAAGATTAGACTTGATTCAACTCAACGCACGAACAAGGAATGAAAATGGGAAAACTTCCTAGATATTCAGTAGCCTCAAGGTCATAAGTATGGGCACCTACATACCCATGAACAAGACTCTACTAAACACTGTTCCATGACCCAGGACTTAAAGCCTAGGCTCTGATACCAACTTTTTCACGTCTCAAAATACTCCCTAGACATGATTGGCACCCGCCAACACCACCTGTCGAGCGAACCAAATATCCATTCACTCACTCAATTATATAAGCACTGAGAGAAATCTCATGCGAGTCCACACGCATCAATGATAATCAATAAATGTAGAATAATGATCCAACTAAATTCATAATCAATCTATTAATTCATAAATCACTCAAAAATAGTTTTCTTGCCCAAATCCCACAATAAGACCATGGAGCATCTAAAAAGAGTAATATGAGTTCAGCAGACAAGTATACAAACCCAAGGAATGAAATAAATGACTTTAAATAAGAAAAGATGAAATAGTGGCCTCCAAGAATAATGCGGCGGCTCACCTCAGCAATAGAATCTACTCAACCGACTCTTCAGCCACTAGCTTCGTCCACACTAATAGTATCTGCATGGACATGCATGTAAGGAGTGAGTTATATATAAATATAACCCAGTAAGATCCTCGACTCTCCACTTTAAATACTCCTGAAACTAGTGTTAAAAATACCACCACACCACGAGCACAAAATACTATGCATAAGAATAATATCATAATAGAATATCCAACGCGTTTCAAACAATCATTTATCAAGAACTATATATATCCCAATAAAATTTATACTAAGGACTTGTCATACATGACAATTAAAATAATTAATCAACATCACAAGTTTTGAGCAGCATACACAATGCGCCAAATATATCAAGGAGCATACACAATACTCAGGGAAATATACACAATGTCCCATGTCCCATAAAGAAGCATACATAATGCACAGGGAAGCATACACAATGCCTCAGAGAAATCAGAAAGCATACACAATGCCCTTACCTCAAAGTACACAACTTTCTCACACCATAAATAATTTATAAAGGATCTTAATGTATTTAAAATTACAATATATTCGGTTAGCCTCAAAATACCACCAATTCTGCCAAGCACACACTCGTTCCAACACATGGACCGGGCAGACAAAATATATTTTCAAAATGAATTTGAAAAGCAAGAATTCAAAGCTTAAAGTCTTACTTACCTTACTAACAATAAGTTCTACGACCTTGTAAATTCATAGAACACCAACCAAACAACCTCCAGTGACTTCAATCTATGCAAAATATTGATTAATGATATCAATTATGCTAGTCGGGATCAAGTCTCAATATGCCTGACTTTTAAGTTTAAAACCAAGCCTTAATATCTCACACCTTAAACCATGAATTAAAGGGAGAAATTTATCATAACATCACTGCCCAATAGTCAAATCACGTATTAAATTTCATATCAAACACAGTGCTCTTAGTAATGAAAAAGGCAAAATAGAGGCTTTAGCTTTTGCCCAGTAGTTATGAGATTTGCACTCATAATATGTTGGCTTTCAGGCAAACTAACCCACTACTAACTTTACTTTAATTCTAAATTCATTTATCATTATAATAATTATATGCCCACTTATTATTAACCAATCATTACTCATGATTATAACTTCTAAATCACCGGTGAGAGACTTGGAATTGCATAAAATAATTAGATTTTTTTGGCAGCTTTTAAGTCCAATGCTTTCTATAAGAATTTAGTGCCAATCAATACCAACTTATTTTGCCCTTTACTCCTAAAATAATATTTAGGTAGAGATAAAGTTATCACTTTTACAAATTCAATACATCAACTTGATATGCTACTGTTACATATATGATGCCATTACTTGAAGGTTATTATCACCCCAAAGCAGTGGCCTAAGAAAACCTTCTTTAACTTCCTTGAACTCCACAAAAATTTTTTTAAGTACAAGTTGCTTGCTTTCCTCAGAAAGAATTAACTAACCTAGTTTTTCTACTTCTTCAATCCCTTAAAACGTGATAGACCAAATAAGGGGAAATAGATTGGCCCACTTCTTTAATTTTCTTTATTTATTTATTAATTAATTTGGGTTAAAATTACCAATTAACCCTTCATTAAAATTTGGGTTATTACATCAACTCCTGGAACCTATTTTTCAATATCAACAAAAGAAATTGTGTTCAATTTTATAGGTAACGGTAATGGTTCTTCTTCTTCATTGCTCTCTGTAACTTCTTTGATGATCATAAATGCATCAATGATCCATTCAAATGTGTTAAGTGGTATTACATATTGTGAAGGCTCTCTAACTTTTGTTGTCGAGATAAGATATGTGTGAAAAAGTTTAAACAAGTCATCGTAATATTGAATTTCAGGACCATATACCACAACACAAATTTATTCTTCCTGTGATTTATTAAGTAATACCAAACATATAGTTAGTATCTAAAGAAGTAATAAAAAATTTATTGTATGGTTAAAATATTGAAAATATTACATTCTTATCTTGTACAAAGATTGTTTGAAATTGAACCCGCTGATTTTTGCTAACTTTTGGATGAATTTTATCAATAACTTGTACCTTACAGGTCCAATCTCTAGTGAGCGAGACGTGATTTCATTGATGGTATATCTTGGTTCCATTTCTTAAGTATCAACAACCTGTAGAAGAATAAAATTGTAAGATTAAGTAATTGAATGAATAGTTAACCAGCACAAATTAAAACGGAGCTCAAGAAAATGTTTTTTTTAATTATTTAATCATAAACTATGTTAATTGTAGAATGATCATCATGATTTATTGATGTTGGTGTTCGGATCAACACTTTAACACAATTAAAACTCTTTGCTTGAGATAATGCAACATACAACTGACCGTGCGAAAAAACTGGTTCACGTAGGTAAATTCCAGCGAAATCTAATGTTTGACCTTATGCCTTATTTATAGTCATAGAAAAACATAATCGTACTGGAAATTATGTTCTCTTGAATGGAATCACAGATTTATCATCTCCGGGTAATAAAAGAGGTATTCTTGGAATAAACACATGTGTATTCTTGAAATCTCCGGTAATTATTTTAGCATTAATTACATGTGTTTTAAAATTATAACAGATCAATCGAGTACCATTACATAATCCTTCACAAGGATTTAAATTCCGCAATAATATAATTGGACAATTTTATTTCAAAGTCAATTTGCAAGGCGGTAAACTCGGAGGATTCAATGTATGTAAAAAATCTTCAGATTGACTTTGATCATTAGGTTCAATAGTCTCATCTACGACAAAAAAATGTTCTAATTGTATTTGAAAATCTAGTTATGAGCATTTCATTGATTTCGTTCATAAAATTATTTTTGGTTGTTAGAATAACACGAGAGTTCTGGTTGCCTGCATCACTAAATAATATGTGAATATTTGGATAGGTTACGTCAAATAGAGCGTCTAAAGATTCTTTCTCAGTTGTAAAAGGTACAATCAAAGAACTTGGAATTTCAATTTTGTTGTTAAGATTTACTTTTTCTTTCCGTTTCCAATTCTCATAAGATAACTACAAAATTCCGAATCTATTTTTGCACGCATATTTATAGATAATGGTAACTACAAAATTCTGAATCTATTTTTGCACGCATATTTATATATAATGGTAATTTTTCCAATTGGCTCATAATATGAGAGTATAACAAACTTTCATTAATGAGATCTTCTTTTTCCCCATTTCATACTACTGAAAGAGTTTGTCTAAAATCACCCCCAAATACAATAACTTTTCCTCCAAAAAGTATATTCGTATCCATTAGATCTTTTAAGAGCAAGTAAAAAGTTTCAACCATCTTTTTTTTGGTCATCGATACTTCATCCCATACGATCAATTTTGCATCTCGAACTAACTGTGCTAATGCACTTTGTTTACTAAAATTACAACTAAATTTTCATCAATATCTATAGAAATTTTGAATCGTGAATGTGTTGTTTGACCGCCACTAAGAAGCGACGCTGCAACACCAGATGTTGCTGTTGCAAGAGCTATATATGCTTTACTACGCACAGTGGCTAACAAAGCAAGATATAAAAATGTCTTTCCAGTTCCTCTTGGATCATCAACAAAAAATGCTCCTGATCTATTTGAGAATATTCTATGAATAATAGTCTCATATGCCTTTCGTTGTTCTCTATTTAATTTTCTATGTAAAAGCAGATCTTCTTGAGTAATATTAATATTTCTTTCAAAATGAATTTCTTTCATTTCTCTAGCTTGGGGTGATGCTCTAATAGTTTGAGCAACAAGTTTATACTCATTAATATCATGTCCCATAGAGTGTAAGATATCATTAATATGATGTAATGCCCTATATCAAATATTATATAAGCTCAAACTGGATAAAATTTTGTAGTCCTCACACATTGCATGTTCAAATTTTCCCATAATTCTTTTGGATTGGTAGGTTCACAATACACTAACAATGTAACAAATAAACGTTTTAAACTAAATGGCAGCTGATAACTTATAGTTTCATACACACAATCGGCAAAATCAGTATTATAATATAGTAATCCTCTCTTTTTAGCAGATTCTCTAAAAGAGCTACAATCTTTTCCATTTACTTTTAGAAGATCCTTATAAGATTTTGGACACCTTACATTCATCCATAATAATCTAAGATAATATCGTTCTTCTTCCGTTAGATGACACGTTACAACACGTCCAATAAAAAAAATTATTTATGACATGTCCACATTTTATCTTGGATAGACCATACAAAATATTCAGGTAATTCTCTATATAATAGATTCAGTTGTATAGCATCATCATTCACTCTATTCATATGAAAAAATTATGTTAACATTGTTGTCCTGATCATGGAATTTTTAAGAATTGTATCTATATCAGCATTACTTTTGAAAGACACAAATTGTTGTCCTTCAAGGTGTAGCTGAAGCTGATAAACACTAGGACTCATTTCACTAATAGAAAATCCAAACAAACGCCATGTAGCTTTCGGTGGTGATACCCATTTTGCAGATTGATATTCTTTGATTTTATCTATTTCTGTATTCGTGTCACTATTATTTACAGCAAAAGTAATTTTGTCATGTCCTTTACAGATATATTTATAAAAATATTTAATAACTTTAATATCTGAGAAAACCTTAATATTCATATGACAGTCAAATTTGCTAAGTAAAAATGGATTATATGAAACAACCCAAGAATTGTCTAATACTTTTTCTCTTACCTTTACAATGTTTCTAGTATTTGTCTCTTATAGATTGGATAAACATTTTTTTCTTTTGATGTTTGATCAGCAAATTTCTTTTGATAGTTAAATTTACAGTAGCCCATTTTTTTAATGCATGAATTCGTTGGATTTAGATCACCACAAGGACCATGCATCATATGTTTAACAACACATCGATATAAATCTGATTCTTTAACTATGTCAGGTAATTCTGCACTAATTATAGTATCATATGCCTCGGGTGTTATCAACTTATATTCATTAGCTAAGATAATTAAAATGAGCATGCGGTAGTTCTTTTTTTTGAAATTCTACTGTATATATAAAAGCAGCAACTTTTCCAAAGATATTTTGCTTGCTTATATCTATTTTGAGTTCTTCAACTTTAGCTCTAAACACTCGAGTAATTAAATTAGGTCTATTTTGTGCCTCGTCGATTGACAATAAATGTTCTTTTATTTCTGGCCAAGCCGGGTTACAAGTCATAGTTATAAATAAATCAGGTCTACCAAAATATTGTACTAATATAATAGCACCCATATATCATTGTCTCATATCTCGCGATCCCCCTATAAAATAAACAGGAAGGAATTTTTGCTTTTCAACTTTAGAAGCATTTCGTTCTCCAAGCCTCAAAAATGTCAACTAATCCCTGTAGTACATCCATTCTAAATAAATCTTGGTTGAATGAAATAAAATCCAATCTTTGTGTCTCAAGTTTTATATATACATCTATTGAATATTGCTGAAACACTCTACCGGTATGTAAAATTTCATTTTCATTATCATTTCTTATTTGAAGTTTATAATAATAATATTGACGAATGAAAATGGTATCACGTTTCTTCTTCCTCTTTCGAAAGTTTTTGTTTTCAATGTCTAAATATCTATCAATAGAAGACATATTTTTTATACTTGGTAATTGATCAGGTTGAGTCTTAAAATGTTGTTCATTATTTCTCTCAAGTCGTCCTATTTTTGGTATACCACAATTCCATCCATTTTGTCCATAAGGAAACATTAATGGATACTGCAAAGCATCATAACATCCATAAAAGTAATTCACTAATTATGATCTATTATTGTGTCTGTAAATTTGAATATGAGGTGGGTGAGTACCATTATTGTTACTTTGTTCAATCCATATAGCAGAAACTTCTGATGCAGTAGGAAGATTATATACTCGTTGGTCCAAGCCTGAATCACATCTAACAACAATATAAAGATTATATATATTTGAAATATCCATAAGCCTTTTAAGAAATATAGTATACGGATTGATCTTCAAAATGTCCATTAGTTTTTTAACTATTGACTCATCAATCTTATCTGAACACATCATTCTATTGACAATCTCATTATCATTATTATAAAAATACAATTATAAATTTTTAGCTTTCTCGTCAGCTGGACATAGATCATCCAAAAAGTAATACATTTGTCCTTGAATTCGAAATGTGTAAATACGGTGATCCCTTCTTGCTAAATTTTTATCATATTGTACACCAAGAGATGTAAAAGCAAAAATATTATTTTATGTTCTAATATATGTTCAAAAATGTTCCAATTTTTTGGTGCTTTCAAAATATAGGTTTTGTAATTCAGCAGGTAACCTATGTGAAACCAATTTAACCGAATCATCACCACAATAAAATCCAGTTGATTCATACTCAAACTTTATTGCATCGCAGAATTTACATCTCGCAACTTTTTTAAGTAGTTTGTAGGATGTTTGAAGTTCACCAATACATAACTTTTTTTTATTTTGATTTTTAGTATCTACAATTTTAGAAACTAGCAAAATTAAAAATAAGGTAGAAAACAAGTAACAATGATAATATGATGGAATATTTGTAGAAATTTTTACCTCTAATCACTTCAGATGGTATATTATGTTGTTCATTAGGGACATATGATGTTGAGCCTAAATGAAGAAAAATTATATTATGTGTATGGATATATAATTAAACTATCAAAAAAAGAATTAAAACCGATAGTTGGATTCACCTTTCTCAAAAACAGAGTCTGGACTAACTATATGACTCCCTTTGTTAGAAGTATTTATGATTGAATGAACATCGTGTTCATTAGTTGCTATATAACAATATTTCATCGCAGTGAGTTTATTTCGCCCATCGTGATCAGCTGTTTCTTTTGGAAATGTAGCTGTCAGCTCAACTGATTCCATAGTAGTGAGGTTCTTTAGGATACATGGATGTTTTGATCTTTTTCTTTTTAGCTATTTTTGTAATACTTGTACTTCTTTTCATTAACCTGCATCTGGTCGTTCATTTTATTCTGTTTCATATCCTTGTTGTTGTATCTTCTTTCAGATACAAAATTTGACAAATAATTACTTGTTCAGTTTCTCATTGGGATATATAGTTACAGTAAACATTGTAAACATAAATAAGTCACACAAAATAATTGTAATGTTACTATCACATGCAAGAGAAATATATCTAAAAAAAAGTACAATAATTTATTTAGAACACACAATTAGTTACATGTTCTTAATGTCGCCAGACAAAAGAGGGTGCAGTGATTTATTATCTTAGCTCCACCAAATCGGCCAAATTGTCACCTATAGCACAAATTATAAAAATCATATCATTTCATAGTCTTCAGCAAAAACAAATAATTGAAGCAGAGAATAAAAACCAGTCAAGCACTTTACTTATAGTGAGACATCCTAAAAGAATACACAAAATTTGACAATAAAGTGCATGGCCAAAGACAAATATAGGTGTAGTAATGCAAGAAATATGATTTTTCGTTTTATATTTTTTTTTAACTTTGTTGTTAATATTTTTGCAAGGCTAGCTAGCGAACAGTGAGTTAAGGGTTGTACATATTTTTAACCAAGTTAAAGGACGTGAGCCTGCGTAGTGTAACACTGATCTTATTATATATAAACCACAATATGATTTTAGTCTTGCCAACTTTATTTTTAAAACACAATGAATATCTTTGTTTGGTAGGATATTTAGAAGCAAATTTGATAATCCAATGTTGATTATGAACGAGCTATTGAGTGAAAATTTTTATTTGTATTTGCAGAACTTGAAACATGAATGGGCTAAAAGAGTACTAAGTGACAACGAAAACATAATAAGAGAAAATAGATAGGTATCTAAAGGACCTTAAAGAAGATTTCTTTGAAATCAAAGGCTAGTTTTTTTTCATGTTAGATTACATATATACGCTTTAAAGTAACAATGAACATTTAGCCAAGGGTTATAACAAAGAGGCACATGTTTATATATTCTTTATCTCAGCCTATATATATACGCTTCCCTCATTTTGTGAAGAACTCGCAGAGAATCCTGTAAGGCTTGCTCTGTAGTCTAACGACAACTCTTCTGGTTTGTTCTTTCATCAGAAACCAGTCTCATCATTCGAGTTA
>QJPP01001153.1:0-47500 GCA_003996215.1 Jaltomata sinuosa | reverse complement strand
TAACCCACCATCTATGTTCCAGAGTCAATACAAGGCCACAGAGGACCACAAGGGTGATATATAATACTAATACAAATACTACAATCAATGTACGAAATAAACGGACAAAAAAGGAAGGTAAGGTCTGGGGTACCAACTTATAACAACCCATCCAAGGATGCTAATTAATGCAGTTATAGCCTATATACGCAGAGTCTGGGTAGGAAAAGTCATAACCTACCTGTCATTCGATGACTAGCTGTAGGAACGACATTGTCCAGGCTCAAACTACTTCGGGAAGCTCCAAATCTTGAAACCACTATCAACATAATAATCTAGGCATTAATACGAGACTAACGATACCCACAATGCCATAAACATAACTGGGTCGAAATCCAAGTCACAAATGGGCTCGTGGGCCCCGTAATTTGAAACCAAAAACGAAAAACATCAAAGTGTTCCTTACCATCTCGGGAGCATATGCTCAAAATTTGAGCAAAAACGGACAACAATTGGGGCTCAAAACAGCCCGCTCAAGTCAAGAATTAAAGAAGGAATTTTAAGGATGAACAATCGGAAATTGAGCAAGAAAACTTACCGTTGTAATGACCTATTCCGTCGTTACTGAAAATATCTGCGATCAAGGCAGGTGCCTCTCAATTTGTAATAAGAGTTAGGATTAATTCTTTAGTATAAGAGTACATTTGGTATGTACTAAGGTCTTACATACTCCTAGCACAAAGTTAAGTTGAAGGTTTTCTTACCGATTTAGTTTTGGGTTAAGTTCAAACAAGGGTCAACTTCAAACAAGCATTTCTCCTATAATATAAAGAGTTAGGGGTCCTAATACCCACCAAATTAAAGATCTCTGAGTCCTCTTTCCAACACCATCGACCATTTGTCAATCCGCTTTCCGAGTAAAATGTTATGACTATTTTATTGAAGACTATCTGTGCTGAAATATTTGGTCCACTAAAGCGGGATTTAGGTCGCTATAGCGGAACCGCCGTAGCGGTTGGCCGTCCGCTATAGCAGAATGATGGAACCAGAAAGCCCAGAGATGGGTTTTATAATCCCATTCTCCCTTCTTTAGTCAAAAACAGACGAGGGTTGCTCCAAAAACCTTCCTAGGCTGCTACAAAGCTTGTGAGCCATGGGGAGGAGGGATTCCGGCTAAAGGGATGCAAAACTATGGATTTAGGCCTGTAGAATTGACAGGGAACGCCTTCACGGAGCCAAAAAGGGCATGGAACAGCTGCTCGGCATACAGGTAGGCTAGGTTCTTTCTTTGAGTAGACTTAGACTTGTCTCTATTTCATATTATTGATGTAGAAGGAAAGGAGAAATCATGTTTAGGCCTTCGGGCACGGAGTTTGGAGGAACATTGTATGGCTTGGTTGGTTTACTGATTAAGGATTGTTAATGTCGGGGTGATGTGCTTCATCCTGGGTTGTTTATACATGTCAAAATTGGGTTCAGACAATTAGATTGTTGGTAAGGTTTGGGAAATCGAAAAGGCTATGGTTAATTAAATAACTAGTTTTAAGGGAGTTTCAAGGATGATTCTAGTATAAAGGAAGTAGAGTAAAATAGAACGGTTAAAGTACCAATGTTGGGGGATGTCTCTCCCATGTTGTATTTGTCTTAAGAAAAGGGTCTGAAATTGATGTATCTGCAAATATGTGCCAAAAAGGGGCAAGTTAGGGATTAGTCCTCGGGTGGGTCTAATTATACGTTACAATTGTATTTGATGATGGCCCCATGAGTGGACCTGGTTTAATTGTTAAAACTATTTCTATTGCATATTAGCCTTTGAGAGGCCGGGTAGTTGAACTTAAGTGTGGGATTGGTTTTAGTGTGGATCGTGATGACATGTTGAACACTTAGGTGATGCTTATTGATTCATGTATGCATTGTAAGTGTTGTGTACTGTTGACTAAGTATTTGTATGGTTTGCATTGCTTAGGGAATGATTTAGGGATGTCCAAAAGTCCTATTTTCAGTCTTATGAAATGAACTAGGTGTTATTGCTTGTTGGTTTACAAGTGTTGATTGTTCATTGTATGTGACTGTGGATTTTATGTGATATTCGATTGGCTCGGGTACCACGCTTGGTACAGGTTACTTATTGGTTGGCTCGGGTACCACGCCTGGTACAGGTTACTTATTGGTTGGCTCAGGTACCACGCCTGGTACAGGTTACTTATTGGTTGGCTTGGGTACCACGCCTGGTACAGGTTACTTATTGGTTGGCTCGGGTACCACGCCTGGTACAGGATACTATGGTTGGCTAGGGTACCACGCCTGGTACGGTAATTAATAACGGTTGGCTCAAGCACCACCTCTGGTATGGGTTTTGCTTTACTTGCTTGGTTGTATTCTTTACATGTTGGTTTTGTGAGTGAATCGGGTTATCTGTGATTGATTACATTGGTCCTTGAGAGTCCAGGTTGTTATACTTAAATGTGGGAATGGTCTTGGGGTAGACTGAGCATCACATGTAAACACTTAGGTATTGGTCAAGGGATCCTTTATTGGTTCGGGTAATGAAAAAGGGTATATGTCATATTTGTTATTGTTGTTGAATGACTGTTGAACTTGTTCTTTGTGGTTGATAAGTAAAAAGGTAGACTGAGAGTCTGGAGTTGTACTACTGGTTGGTTATTATATATGGCACTGCTTTACTCAGTGTGGGTGTACTTACTGTTCTTTACATGTTGGGTTTCTGAGAGGACCAGGATTTACTATTATTGTCGTATAGTTGGTCCTTAAAGGGCTGGGTTAGTGTGCTTAAGTGACAAGAGGGTTCTTTTATGAACCAAGCCGTATAGTATGGGCATAGATAATGTACTAGGGATCCTGGTTGGGTTCGGGTTATGTAAAAAGGATGTATATTGGTTGTCACTAAGAATTGTCAAAGTCGGCTAGACTTGTTATGTGCGGTTAATAAGCTAAAGAGGAGACTTGGTGGTCTGGTTATAGTGTAGCATGTGGTCATTTGCTGAGTATGGCCCTGGGGGTCATGGGAATAGTTTTTTACCAGTAGGTGGTGGTACGACGTGTGCAGTCTACGTCACTAGGTAGTGGGGTTTACTCCGGGTTGTTGAGTCATAGTGGTTGACTTAGGTAAGTAAATGGTAGTCCGAGTATGGACATAGATATGGCAATGTCGAGGTGACTTGGGAAGTCTAGGTGACAAGCTGACTTGGGAAGTCTAGGTGTCAAGGTGACTTGGGAAGTCTAAGTGCCAAGGTGACTTGGGAATTCTAAGGGATAGGCAGGATTAGGTTGACATTAGATTTTGGTAAGGTGAATATTGAAGGGTTGAGTATTGTAATTAATTGTGCATTCCCTTGATTTCTTGTATGATGGTATGAATGGATTCGGGTCGACCGATGATGCCTACCAATATGTGTGGTTGTACTAATTCTACTCTTACTATACCTTTTTGGGTATAGTCTGGTTACAGAGTTGGTGATGTTTCATAGGTATATGTCGATGAGGATCTCCAGCAGCTTTTGTCCTTCAATTCCATGGCAGAAGTTGTGTCTCTTTCTTTCTTTTGTATCATCGTGTAGTAGCTCTTGTACCTGTTTAGACTAGACCCTAGGAAGGGGTGTTTTCAAGTGTAAAACTATTCTTCTACTTTTCGGTGTTGTAATAAAAAGGTTTCTTTTGAGAAGGAAAGGTTTATTTTGCTACTTTCTATTTTTCCACATGTTACCTGTTGGACGGGTGGTGAGAGTTCATCTATCTAGGTGGTTAGACTAGGCGCTCGCACGGCCCGGTAGGTTGGGTCATGACAGATAGTATCAGAGCCTAGGTTACTGGTCTCCCAGTACAAGAGGAAAATATCGAATAGAGTCCTGCGAATTAGTGTGTTGACGTCCACATCTAATCCTAGGGAAGCTATGAAGCATTCTTGGAAACATCTCTCTTCTTTCATTCCTTTTTGTACGGTTCATTTACTTGCTTGTATGGGTTGAGTCCAATTGGTATCTCTTGATTCCAATTGGTATCTCAATGAAGTGAAGTATGTCATTGGACTCCGGTTGTGATAAGACAAGCAAGGGAAATTGGAATCGGGAAGGTTCCAATTGGTATCTGGCCTGGGAGGCTATGTAAAGGATGGATGAATAGGCTAACGGTCATCCATGAAGCGAATAAAAGGTAATAAAATTGGTTTGATTGAGTGTTGAAGCTTGAGACTTGAGATTGTGCTTATGTGTATTAATGTTGTTTGAATGACTGCAAATATGTGGTGCACAATTATTTGATTATGTTGTGGATTGAAACTTGAAACTATGTGTATTGTACTACTTGTATGACTGCAGTCGTGTGGGGTGAAATTGCTTGCCTTGTGGTGAATATTTTGGTCCGGGAGGAGTCATAACTTGAATTTGTGTGCTTGGGTTGGTAATGACTTTCTATATGTACTTGAATGGATCAGTAAAGTGGTATTACAATTCAGAAATGGACTTGCCATTGGTAAAAATGGTAAGGGAACAAGGCTTATGACTGTAGGGAAACTCCAGTTTCAGGACAGTTGGGATTGGTTAGGAACCATGGTGAAAAAGGGCTATTATTATTTGATAGCGGGAATTGCGGTAAGAAAATTTTTCTTGTGGTAACTCATGATTGTGACTTAAGAAAATTTATTCTGGCTTTAAAGTTTGTGATTTGCTTTAGAGATAAATTGTGGTATGCCTTAATTGGAATGATTTGCATTACATTCGGGTATAGACTTACCGTTGATATAGATGGTAAGGGAACAAAAAAAGGATGGATGACTTTGGGGAAGCTCTGATTTTGGGACAGTCAGGATTGGTTGAGAACCATAAAAAGGAAAAAAGGGGAGGTGGTAGTGTACGATAGCGGAAATGTGTTACTGTATGCAATTTTGTGTGTTTAGTAACTGATTTTATGAAAATGTGGTGTTAAATTCTCAACTATGCATAGTTGAGGTTGGTCTTGAGGTTATATTTTATGACCACAATGCGATTTCATGTGTTAATGTTGAAATTCGGGGAAGAGGAATGAGGGAATTTTGTAGAAATGAAAAAATTTCTGGGCTGCTATTGTTAGGGGTTGCCGTAGCGATGTGCAAGTCGTTATAGTGGGATAGGCAAGGCATAATCCCTATCCTATGTTCCCCTGTTTTGTTTTCATTCCCGGATTGTTTTAAATCGCTAATTGAGTTGTGAGCTTGTACATGAGTTTTAAGGATTAATATCCATGTGCAATAAAAGGAAATGGGTGTATATGGTATTACTTGTTTGTTATTTTCTTGAGTGATTGAGACATATTGAGTCAGTAATTTGACTAGTTATAAGCTAGTTGCGAGGCTAAATAAGCATAGCTTGACCTCGGGTGATAACTAAAAAGTTGGTTAGTTATAAATGATGGATTGATGAGGGTTAAATAGACTAATGTAAGATATGATGGAAAATCTAGGCGTTAATAAAACCTATAGTAGTGTATTGGTTATTGGTTATACTCTAGATGGTCTATTCTTATGTGTTAGTCATGGAAGGGTGAAAAGAGTCATAAGGTAGAAGTCCAAAATGGAAAACACGGTGTAGTTTTTGGTAACATTATGTTTGGTATATCATTGTTTAGGGTGTAATTGCCCATGTTAAGATTTTTCTCGGGTTAGGAGTTAGAATTTTAATGCTAGGCTAGTCTCGGACGATTTTAGAGCAAGGTATGGTCTAGGGAAATTCGGGTGAGGATTGGGTAACGTGTCTTATATTGAGCTAATTTTCCTTTTAGCTAAGACATAAGCAGTCCGGGGGACTTTTCGAAATTGAATTCGGGTAAATAGAACTCTCGGTATAAAGGTTAACGTGAAGGGGTTGTTTCAGAATGTCAGAAAATTAATTGTGTTGTAAAATGGGCACTTTTGGAGAATTTTATGACTTTCTGTCCCGTGTCAACCTCCATAACGGTTGAAACATCGCTATTGCGACCTCCGTTATAGTGGAGAAATTACCGCTATAGCGGAGTGCTGACGGCTATAGCGGACTGGGTCGCCACAGTGAGTTTCGATTCCTCATAGTGTGGAAATAAAGTTCTGGTCTATTATGTTTGGAATTCTTTTGCTCTGGTATTTCAATGAGGCCCCGCATTTCTTGGGCACTCGAGGAGGAGTAATCTAAATGGTCTCGTACAGCTCGAAGGAAGAATATTCCTTGACAGAGCATAATCGAATTAAATTTTGGTTGAGCTTGGATACAACCGGGGGATTTGAGAGGTGGTGGTTCGTGTAAGGCTATTTCTACACTTTAATGGTAGAGTGTTAAGGTTCTAGGGGTTGGTTCATTCTCTTCCTTCTGCCTTAGGGATCGTTCGGGGATGAACGATGGGTAAATTGATATCTGTTGTAACGACCTGTTCCATCGTTACTGAAAATATCTAAGATCAAGGCAGGTGCCTCTAAATTTGTAATAAGAGTTAATATAAATTCGTTAGTATAAGAGTACATTTGGTATGTAGTAAGGTCTTACAATACTCCTAGAACAAAGTTAAGTTGAAGGTTTCCTTACCGATTTAGTTTCGGGTTAAATTCAAACTAGGGTCAACTTCAAATGAGCATTCCTCCTATAATATAAAGAGTTAGGGCTCCCAATACCCACCAAATTGAAGATCTTTGAGTCCTCTTTCCAACGCCACTGACCGTTTGTCAATCCGCTTTCCGAGTAAAAAGTTATGACTATTTTATTGAAGACTATCCGTGCTGAAAAGTTTGGTCCGCTGTAGCGGGATTTAGGTCGCTATAGCGGAACCGCCGTAGCGGTTGGTCGTCCGCCATAGAGGAATGACGGAACCAAAAATACCAGAAACAGGTTTTATAAACCCATTCTCCTTTCTTTAGTAAAAAACATACGAGGGTTGCTCCAAAAACCCTCCTAGGCTGCTCCAAAGCTTGGGACCATGGGGAGGAGGGATTCTGGCTAATGGGACGCGAAACCACGGATTCAGGCCGGTAGAATCGATAGGGAATGCCTTCACGGAACCAGAAAGGGCATGGAATAGCTTTTCGACATCCAGGTAGGCTAGGTTCCTTCTTTGAGTAGACTTAGACCTGTTTTATTTCATATTATTGATATAGAAGGAAAGGAGAAATCATGTTTAGGCCTTCGGGCACGGAGTCTGGAGGAACATTGTATGGCTTGGTTGGTTTAATGATTAAGGATTGTTAATGTCGGGGTGATGTGTTTCATCCCGGGTTATTTATACATGTCAAAATTGGGTTCTGACAACTAGATTGTTGGTAAGGTTTGGGAAATCAAAAAGGCTATGGTTAATTAAATGACTAGTTTTAACGGAGTTTCGAGGATGATTCTAGTATAAAGTAAGTAGAGTAAACTAGAATGGTTAAAGTACCAATGTTGGAGGATGTCTCTCCCATGTTGTATTTGTCTTAAGAAAAGGGTTCGAAATTGATGTATCTGTGAATATGCGCCAAAAAGGGGTAAGTCGGGGATTAGTCCTCGGGTGGGTCTAATTATATGTTACAATTGTATTTGATGATGTCCCCATGAGTTGACCTGGTTTAATTATTGAAACTGTTTCTATTGCATATTGTCCTGTGAGAGGCCGGGTAGTTGAACTTAAGTGTGGGATAGGTCTTAGTGTGGACCGGGATGACATGTTGTACACTTAGGTGATGGTTATTGATTCATGTATGCATTGTAAGTGTTGTGTATTGTTGACTAAGTATTTGTATGGTTTGCATTGCTTAGGGAATGATTTAGGGATGTCCTAAAGTCTTGTTTTCAGTCATGCGAAATGAACTAGGTGTTATTGCTTGTTTGTTTACAAGTGTTGATTGTTCATTGTTTGTGACTGTGGATTTTGTGTGACATTCGGTTGGCTCGGGTACCACGCCTGGTACATGTTACTTATTGGTTGGCTCGGGTACCACGCCTGGTATAGATTACTTATTGGTTGGCTCGGGTACCACGCCTGGTACAGGTTACTTATTGGTTGGCTCGGGTACCATGCCTGGTACATGTTACTTATTGGTTGGCTCAGGTACCACGCCTGGTTCAAGATACTATTTGGTTGGCTCGAGTACTATGCTTGGTATGGGAATTAATAACGATTGGCTCGGGCACCACCCCTGGTACGGGTTTTGCTTTACTTTCTTGGTTGTATTCTTTACATGTTGGTTTCGTGAGTGAACCGGGTTATCTGTGATTGATTACATTGGTCCTTGAGAGTCCAGGTTGTTATACTTAAATATGGGGATGGTCTTGGGGTAGACCGGGCATCGCATGTAAACACTTAGGTGTTGGTCTAGGGATCCTTGATTGGTCCGGGTAATGAAAAGGTGTATATGTCATGTTTGTTATTATTGTTGAATGACTGTTGAACCTGTTCTTTGTGGTTGATAAGTAAAAAGGTAGACTGAGAGTCTGGAGTTGTACTACTGGTTGGTTATTATATGTGGCACTGCTTTACTCAGTGCGGGTGTACTTACTGTTCTTTATATGTTGAGTTTCTGAGAGGGCCGGGATTTATTATTATTGTCGTATAGTTTGTCCTTAAAGGGTCGGGTTAGTGTGCTTAAGTGACAAGAGGGTTCTTTTGTGAACCAGGTCGTATAGTATGGTCATAGATGATGAACTAGAGATCCTGGTTGGGTTCGGGTTATGTAAAAAGGATGTGTATTGGTTGTCACTAAGAATTGTCAAAGTCGGCTAGACTTGTTACGTGCGGTTAATAAGCTAAAGAGGAGACTTGGTGGTCTGTTTATAGTGTAGCATGTGGTCATTTGCTGAGTATGGCCCTGGGGGTCATGAGAACAGTTTTGTACCAGTAGGTGGTGGTACGACGTGTGTTGTCTATGTCACTAGGTAGTGGGGTTTACTCCGGGTTGTTGAGTCATAGTGGTTGACTTAGGTAAGTAAATGGTAGTCCGAGTATGGACATAGATGTGGAAATGTCGAGGTGACTTGGGAAGTCTAGGTGACAAGGTAACTTGGGAAGTCTAGGTGTCAAGGTGACTTGGGAAGTCTAGGTGTCAAGGTGACTTGGGAAGTCTAGGTGCCAAAAAGTGACTTGGGAAGTCTAGGTGCCAAAAAGTGACTTGGGAAGTCTAAGGGATAGGCAGGATTGGGTTGACATTGGATTTTGGTAAGGTGAATATTGAAGGGTTTAGTATTGTAATTAATTTTTCATTCCCTTGATTTCTTGTATGATGGTATGAGTGAATTCGGGTCAATCGATGATGCCTACCAGTACGTGTGGTTGTACTGATTCTACTCTTTCTATACCTTTTTGGGTATAGTCTGGTTGCAGAGTTGGTGATGTTTCGTAGGTACATGGCGATGAGGATCTCCACCAGCTTCTGTCCTTCGATTCCATGGCGGAAGTTGTGTCTCTTTCTTTGTTTTGTATCATCTTGTAGTAGCTCTTATACCTGTTTAGACTAGATCCTAGGGAGGGGTGTTTTCAAGTGTAAAACTGTTCTTCTACTTTTCGGTGTTGTAATAAAAAGGTTTCTTTTGAGAAGGAAAGGTTTATTTTGCTACTTTCTATTTTTCCGCATGTTACCTGTTGGACGGGTACTAAGGGTTCGACTATCTAGGTGGTTAGAGTAGGCGCCCGCATAGCCCGATAGGTTGGGTCGTGACAACCATAAAGCGAGAAATTTCACCCAAACAGCGAGTCTCACGAACCCACAATCATGCACTCTCAAAAGGGGCAGAATCTACAAGAATTTCCAAGCTTTATAGACTCCCAACAATGGTGGTTTCTTTAGAAAACAAGAGAAGAACAAGTTGGGGAAGAAGACTTACCAATTGTCGAGGGAGCACGGATTTTTGATGAGCAAATGATTCCCCAAGTTTAAGAACTAATTTGGAGCAATTCGGTAGAGAGTTTCAGTTTGGAGTTGAGGGGAAACAAGAATTTGAGCTGAAAACTCGAAGGAGGAAAGATTTATAGGGGTTGGACGCAGGTCATCGCCCTTGGCACTAAACAATTTCTGCTGCAGAAAACCAGTAACAGCCAAAACTTCTACGGGGTGTTTCGAGCACAATCAGAACCCGATACTCACAAACCAAATATGCTATTAAAGTGGAAATGACGTTCTGGACTCAATAGAATCGATAAAACTTCCATACGAGGTCATCTAGGAAGAATCTTAACCCAAATCAACACTAGCTAACGTCAACCAAACATCCGAAATGAGCCCGGATCACCTGGGACACGAACCAACTAACTACTTAATACAAACTCGGTATTCTAGAGCTAACAGTGCTGACAGAATTTCCATCCGAGGCCGTCTTCTCCAAATGTTGACTAAAGTCAACCAAACAAGCCCAACTGGCCTGAAAACACAGAATGAGAGAGAATTCTAAGCTGAAAAGCTCTCGGATCCCGACCAAAGGTTCCTCTAGCCCAAAGTCCACACTCCGGAGCTAATGGAACTGTCAGAATTCAATTCTAAGCACGTTCACTAAGAATGTTGACTGAAGTCAATGATTTCAAAAGCTTTAAGCTCTAAAACAAGGAACGGCTAAAAAGACCAAACCAACGGTTTGAGCACCGAACTACCGGTCCCAGCAAGCCATAAATGACTTGGGGCTGATATAGGCAAGCGCTAACGGTACAAGAAAGGCGAACATGCATAAATGACCGAAAGGGTCATTCCATCATCCACTACTAAAAAGACTTTCTCCCCAAAAGTCGGGAAAGAAGGAAAGACTAGAGAGGAAAAGAACAGCAGATACGAAGCCCGCACTACTCTCTCGAATAACCCGGGTAGCCTCCTCGACCGGACGGCACCCAAAAAAAAGAACCAAAGAAAGCAACCAATCCTAAACTTCTTACTAGCCAAGCTAGATTTCAAACTCAACTCCAAAACACCAAGGGTCTTCCAACCCAAATCGAGCCTCTAGAATCTAAACCGGTAGGCCCGACACAACCAAATCTTTGAAACCACAACCAAATTTACCAGACAAGACAACAACCAAAACTTTAACTCATGAACCCACTAATCCGTAAAACCCTTTTATTCTTAACCGAATCCTTTTGTACTATAATCGTAGAACTATATATAAGTCGAACACTCGAGCTACTCTCGAAACATCAACTGACACACCAGAGATCCATAGTTCCTGCTTATACTCTACCATGGATGAATTTACCCTTTTTACTCAAACCCATTCCAAACCAAGTTATAGCCTACTAGCCTTTGCCATCCAAGAAAACAATCCAAAGCATAACGTCGAAAACTAGAGTTTCCTTCCCCGATTGACCATCAACCAATAAACGAGCACTTTTGCTAATGTCAAACTTGGTAACTAAACCCAGCTGAACAACCCATATGAACCCAACTGAAGTTTGCACACTAGGGTACGAAAATCCATGTATGAATACCCTGTGTTGACGGAAAAACTTCAAAACTGTAGGATGAACCCAACTGTTGCACCGTGACAAGTTTGAGTCTTGGAAGCGAATGAACCAGGGAAACCTGCCTAACAGACCTAAACCAAAACCAAGCCTCTGTAGGGACTGTGGTAAGCCTACCACGAAGCTCGTAACCATCACTAAGCCCCCAACTCTAAGAAGTACTGCTACTACTCCAAATACTCGAACATCATTCGGATTTTTAATTGCTTTACAAATCTCAACTCGGGAAGGAGTCTACGATACCTCAAATATCAAGTCAAAACACCCCATAGGCAAAGGAGAAGGTGCCTGGGGTTCAAAGTTTCTATCTAGCCATAGAAATTTCTGCATATACCTTCAACTCATCCCTTTTGGCCGAAATCAACCGCTCTACAGTATCACCACACAGACCAACCATCAAAGCATACCACATACCCAACTTCTAGTCTATACTGGCTGAGTCTAACCGACACTGGGACCCCACATCAAAGACAGCCTCTGAAGAATCAACTAATCAAGCTTTCAACTCTCGACAACTAATAGTGACCACCAGTCTCTAAGTATCATTAGAACACAAAATAGCCTCGCTAATCTCAACCCGCACTATCTGAGCATACATAATACACTACCGCTGATTCTCGAACTTACGCCACCGAGTCTATCCAACCAAGGTAGAAGGAACCTCGTACTATCACAAACACCACTGAAATCTGGGATTTCTAGTCTAACCCAAAGGTTAGCCAAGGACTAGGTGTCCAAGGCCAACTGTCACCCCGTAACAGAAAATGAGTAAGCTAAGTTGTCTGAACTCAATGCTTTCCAACCCAAGAAGCTGTAATCAAAAGAACAACCACAAACCAACCGGATCAGTTTGCTATCCCACGATTCTGAAACCCAACTTTAAAATTGCTAACCGAAGCCTTTGTCGAACTCGTATGCTGCCAATGAACCCTTAGGAACCAAAGCCAACTAGGCTTTGAATAACAAGTTGTCGAATTCGTAGATGCTACTGAACCCCAAACCGTTCAAAGGAAAAGCCACTGCATTCTGTAAATGGCCGAATCAAATCACCAACACATGATCCCAAAGCAAACCTTCGTCGTCACCTCAGTCAACAACTAAAACACACAAGCACAAACAAGGAGTCATATTCCTTCTTCTTCAACTAAACAAAACCCTTCCTTAGCATATATTAAACCCTACAAACTCCTTCTTAAATAAAATTTAGAGCAATTACCTTAGTTCTCACATCTATATTTCCAAACTCAATAAAGCAGGAGAATAATGGGCCGGACGCTCAACTCACCCAAAATGCTATGAGTACAAATCAGCCACGAGGCTACGCCCATACTTAGTCAAAAATGCTAGAGCCAAACTCAATCATAATGCTGATAAAAACGTTCAACCAAAGGGCTATGATCGAAACTCATTCCAACTAGAATCGGAGAAAATGATAAGACAACCCAACGGATAAGAACCTAAGGGAGACTATGGGGACAACCCACATACCTGCCAACCTTCTAAACCAACCAAACAAAGACGGTCGACTCTAATCACCCAAGAAACAAAACCAAACCATGCTCATTTGCATAACCAACACCTCTTATCTCAAGATAGAAGCTCAAACTTCAGCACAACTACTGGTAACACCAAACCAAAACAAGAACCTCGAGCCACGCTAGATAACAGCTTAGGCAATCAACCATCTAGGACCGCTCAAAAGGAAAGACTCACCATAAGCCTAGAGCCACAGCGAAACAGGAAACAAACCCAACCAGAAATAGACTAACAAGAACTACCCATGAGCTACAACTCCGGGTGAACGCCTATCAAGGATAACTCACCCCCATCCACTACTAAGGAATAACCTACCACAAAAACAACGCATAAAAGCTACAATCTAGAAATCAAACAACTAAATAAGTAGCAGGTAGGCATATAAGCAATTAAATGACAGAAAGGATAGAATCGCAACGCGAGCAAGACTATCATAAGTCAAAGGTAATAGGAGCCTTACTTGGAGCAACGATATCAGTAACCTCTACCTTGGGCCCACCAAGAGGGGCATCAACCTGATAGTGTCTAACACTGGCCGGAGTAGTCAAAGCTGAAGGGTCTGACATCCCTCGCTGGGGACTATCACTAGAATAATGGCCAACCTACCCACAATCATAACAACTACGCCGACTGGAATGCGCGATCATGGGGAAATCCCTAACACAGTGGCCATACTCACTACACTAAAAGCAAAACCCATGAAAAGAAGTCGGGCGAGAAGATCTTGCTTAACCTGATCGGCCACCACGTCCTACACAACTTGAATGCAAACCTCGAAGAACCTTACCCGTAACAAATCCACTCTGCTCGACATGCCCTATACCATCACCCTCTAAAACCTGTGGAGTAACTGAAACTGGCTTGGTAGATCAGAAGCAATGGAACCTATCTCAAGTGGAGAATCTCCTACCTCGAGTCTGAGAACCTCGAGAACTATCCTGGCGATAATGCTTCTTAGCACTACCTCCATAAGCCTCACGGCATAAACCCTCGATAGCCCAAGCATGATCCACTACCTGAAGGAAGGTAGTCCCAACTGTAACCATGTGCTCGGTAGCCAAACGAAGTGGTGAAATAAAACCCCCAACAAAGCTCTGAACCCTATCGAACTTCGAAGGCACTATCCTGGCACTACACCTAACCATGTCATGATATCTTGCCTCATACACCAACACCGACAGACATCCCTGCTGAAGAACTAGTAGCTCAACCCTAGCTGAGGCACTGCTCGTAGAACCGGGTACTGAAATACCCACCGGAGGCAAACTTCCAATAGTTTAGGTATGAAACACAAAAAAAGGGATAGTTTAGGTATGTTTTTGAGACTTTACTCAACTTATTTTAATGATAAAACTTATCCAATATTTTAGAATTACCCTTTCTTGGCATTATATTAAATACTAATTTTGGACAAAAAACTTTGAAATTAACGTTAGATTTGAATTATTCACCTTCATGCTCCACTCTACAGTACCATTTTTCATTGATCCATTCATTTACTTCTTATAATAAACTACACAACTTGAATTACTTATTGGTAATTCACATAATAAATCTTAGATGTAATCTTTTCACTTATAGATATAATATTTTAAGTAAAAAAAATTGTTAATAATTTACTATAAATAAATATAATTTAGTATCAGAGAAATAAAATACTATTGAATACATACGTACAGAAAATATAACTTTTTATATTTAAATATGATTTAATTTTTATTGTTAAGTCCAAAAAAATTATTAAACTGAAAATGTATTACCTTTTTTCATTTTTTATACATATATTCTAATGGTAGATGAAAAAAGTAATGTTCATTTAAATATTTGTACGCCAAATAGGCATATGTAGCCATTTTTATCCCCTCTCCCCCCCCCCCCCAAAAAAAAAAAAAGAAACTTACCCATTGATTTTTTCTTATTTCTTATAATTTTTTTGTATTTTTATATAAAATTTTATTTTTCCAGGTTCATTCATTCCGTTAATCAAAATTTAAAAAGCTAAATAAAAAGATATAATATTGAAAACTTAAATGAAATATTGCTCGGATTTACCACGTAAGAGTATTAAATAATTGTATTAGTGTTACAAAGGGTATTTTTGGAATGTTGTTGAAAGTTTATCATTTAAACAAGTTTAGTTACAAAAAAATCAAAATAAGAGAGGTTAGTGTAATATTTGAAACCACAAGGAAGGGAGTGTTATAGGGTTAAACGTGAGGAGAGGTCTCTAAAATTATCCCAATTTTTTTTATAAAACTAAAAAATTTATCCAAAATCAATTTTTTCCCCTATCTCCCCCGATCCCCCCCCCCCCTTTCAAGCCTTTTTCCGGTGAGATCTTTTGGTCTACACCGGAAAATTAGTCCACATTTTGTATAATCTTTCTCATTACACTCATTTTCACCCATTATTTTTAAAAATATTTCGAACAAGTTTTTCCACCATTGTTACCCCACAAGCTTTCAAATCACTCCCACCTCTCTGGAAGAGATTCATAATATCACATTAGATACATTCATAAGCTTAGGTGTACTGTAAAACATGAAATCTTTGTTCCAACGTAACTCAGGTTGAGATCATCGATAAGAAAGTAATTGTGCTTCATCTTCATCTTGTACAGACATCATCAACCACAATCGTAGTCTAGGATCGACTACTTTAGTTCTATAACATCTATTGCAAAAATTGTTATTGTGGATGGTGATTATATGGGAGCATGGGAGGGGACTCCCCATTGGTGACATAATAATAATATTTTATTATATCATATGAGAGTCTTCATCAATTGGTGACATGATCCAATGAGTTTGAGAATAAGTAATAATTATAAAATATTTTTTTAAAAGTGAGAGTCTTTTTGCTAAATCGATCCATATAGTATAGACAATTCTCACAAATAATCCATCTTGCAAGAAGTCTACAATTAATCTATAGAATATATATAGACAAACACTTGTAAATGGCTAAAAGGTGTAATAATTAATTAAATTAAGAAAAATAACACAATTCAAACATTGTAAAACTAATTTGTTACATATTTGGGAGTCCACATCAATTTGATACATGATCAATATGGTGTAAGGACAAGTAATGATCCTAAAACACTAAAATATGACTAAAAAGGGTAATAATTAATTAGATTAAAATTAAACTAAGATAATTAACACCATTAAACATTCAAATACAACTTAGATGATCATATGGGAGTCCACATCAATTGAACACATGATCAATGGGATATAAGGAAGAGCAGAAGAGCAATGGTTGTAAAAACCACTTCCTCAGAGTAGTGTTTGAAATCAAGTAATGTTTGTCTAAGCACGAGTTTTCTCTGAGAAAGTGTTTTGTACAATCATTGTTCTTACTTATTCTCATTTGATCACTACTCTCAATTGATGTGGACTCCCATATGATCATCTAAGTTGTATTTGAATATTTAAATGGTGTTAATTCACATAATTTATTTTAATTTATTTAATTATTACCTCTTTTTAGCATATTAGTGTTTGATTATATATTCATCTAATATATTATAGACTAAAAGCACGATCAAGTATATATAAAAGTCTTTATCTATAATAGACTGTCAAGTTTAGTATATACGTATATAGACATGCACTAGTATATGACAAAAAATTAATTGAATTAAATCACCATTCAAACATTCAAATACAACTTAGATAATCATATGGGAGCTCAAATCAATTGGACACATGATCAAAGGGATATAAGGAAGAGCAATGGTTGTACAAAACACTTTCTCAGAGTAGTGTTTGAGATCAAGTGATCATGTTTGTCTAAGCACAAGTTTGCTCTGAGGATGTATTTTGTACTACCATTGATCTTCCTTATTCTCGTTTGATCACTACTCCCAATTGATGTGGACTCTCATATGATCATCTAAGTTGTATTTGAATGTTTGAATAGTGTTAATTCACATAATTTAATTATTATCTTTTTTTAACATATTAGTGCTTGATTATATATTCATCTGATATATTATAGACTAAAAATACGGTCAAGTATATATAAAAGTCTTTATCTATAATAGATTATCCAGTTAAGTATATATGTATATAAACATGCACTAGTATATGACACACAAAAAAGAAATATGTAATTGAATTAATTAAACCATCATTCAAACATTGTAAAATAACTTAATTACATCATATGGGAGTCCATATCAATTAAAAATATTATCAAAGGGGTATAAAAAAGAGCAATGGTTGTACAAATCACTTTCTTAGAGTAGTGTTTGAGATCAAGTAATGTTTGTCTAAGCACAAGTTTATTCTTAGAAAGTGTTTTGTATAACTATTGCTTTTTCTTATACTCATTTGATCACTACTCTCAATTGATGTGGACTCCCATATGATCATCTATGTTGTATTTGGATGTTTGAATGATGTTAATTCACATAATTTAATTTAATTTATTTAATTATCACATTTTTGGCATATTAGTGTTTGACTATATATTCATCTGCTATATTATAGACTAAAAGCACGATCAAATATATATATAAAGATCTTTATCTATAATAGATTGTCCAGTTTAGTATGTACATATATATATATATGCACTAGTATATAATGAAAAAATAATAATTAATTAAATTAAACTAAACTTAAAAAATTGGAAACTTCCCCAATCGAAGAGAAGAGGAGTGACCTCAATTAACAACATTTGAACAATTATAAAACAACTTGGTTACATCATATAGGAGCCCATATCAATTGGACACATGATCGAACGTGTATAAGGAAGAGCAATAGTTATCGATGATAGACCATCGTTATTGTCTATAATATATGAACTTTTCTATTTAATTACTACCCTTTTTAGGCTTACAATGTGAAGGTCTATAATCCACTATTACGGTTGATTATATAATATGTGAGTCTATAATCGAGGCTTACAATGTGAAGGTATATAATTCACTATTACAATAGATAATATAATATATGAGCCTATAATTGATTATTTTAGTTTCAAATAAATATAGTTCATCTTGGTCAAATATTTTATCTGTATTAGTTTATTATAGATGATCGATAGAGCAACGAATCAATTGATAATGTTCAGAAATCAAGGACTAATTGAGATGATAAGTGTGCAAAATTAATAATGAAATTAGAGAAAAAATAAGTGTGAAGTGTGGGTGTGGGAGGAGCTGATGTCGAAGGTTCTTTCCGAGATCTCTCAACGACATTTATTCTTAATATTGACCTAGAGCTATCAGCAACAACATCGAGCATGTAGAAGTTCATGTGCAATAGATATTATAGAACTATAGTGGTCAATTCTAGACTAAGATCGTGATTTATAACAGGTCAATAACTGTCAAGATCTCCGTACAAGAAGTAGGAAGAGCATAATTGGTTTCTTATCGATGATCTCATGGCTGCTACAATGAAAATATGATTTTACAGTCCACTTGAACATATGAAATATATCTAATGAGGCTAGAATCTGTAACGACCGGGTTGGTCGTTACGGATAAATATTTTGTGCCAAGTTGCGGGTTTGAAAACTTCCGAGTTTGGGAGTTGAAAATACTGGGCTAGCCTAGTCTCAGTTGATTTAGGAGCGAGGTAGAGTCTAGGGCTATCCGGGTAAATATTGGGAAGGGAGTCTTAATTTGAGCTAGTTTTCCATTTATCTAAGATATAAAGGAGTCCGGAGGACTTTTCATAATCGAGTTTGGATAAGTAGAACTCTCGGTATTAAGGTTGACGCGAAAGGGTTGTTCTGGAATGTCAAAAAAATAAGTGTGTGATAAAATGGACCAATTTTGGGGACTTTACGACATTTTATTCCGTGTCAACCACCACGTCGGTTGACACTCTGCCATAGCGACCTCCACTGTAGCGGAGAAAATACCGCTACAGCAGAAGTCAATGACGGTCAGCCTCCGCCATAGCGGACAACTCCACTACGGTGGTACTGGTATAGCGGAGCAGACCGCTATAGCAGGCTCGACGGGATTTAATGCAAAAACATTCCCTAAAATAGTTCAGTTTTTACAAACACATTTGGGAGAAGGGCCAGGGCGATTCCAGGTAATTTTCCTCCATTTTGCATTATTTTTCTTCCCTAAGGTAAGATTTCTACTCCCCAAATTCCGTACTACTTTCCCTACGCTATAAAATTGCTAGGGGTAGACTTGGGGAAAGGTTGGGAATGACCTAGGGATGGTAGAATCCAGGGAAAGAGAGGGATTCTAGGTGTGAAAGTTCTTGGGTATGGTTAAAAGTACTATATTATGATCATGTGACTTTAATTCTCTAATTATATCCATAAAAAATGGTAGAACTAGGAGAATTAGTGGTGGTAAAGCCAAGGAAAAGGGTGGGATGATCATGGTTGGCCTGGGGTTTGGGATTTGGTGTAATTCGGGTAATGTATAGGCCATGTTTATTAATTTAGTACTTGTACATTGTTTTAGACCAAGAACAAGCAAGAATTTCGGAGAACGAGAAATCTCGAGTTGAGTAGAGCTTTGGATCATTTTGAGGTAGGTGATGGTTATTGATTCCTATACGCCTTGTATGTTTATGTACTCTTATCTAAGTAATTGTATGATGCTTGCATTGCTCAGGGAATGATTTAATAATGTCTAATGGTCCTGTTTAATAGTCTGGTGAATTGAACTGTGTATTTTGCTTGATTGGTTTACAAGTTGATTGTTGACTGTGGATTGGTTGACATTCAGTTAGCTTGGGTACCACGCCTGGTACGGGTATACTAACGGTTGGCTCGAGTACCATGTCTGGTACGGGATATACTAATGGTTGGCTCGGGTACCACACCTGGTACGGGAAATACTAACTGGTTGGCTCGGGTACCACGCCTGGTATGGGTTTACTTTATTGCATTGTGCATTGAATTATGGGTCTCCTGAGTAGACCGGGTTGTGTTATTGAAATGTGATAATTGTTCATTGTCCTTGAGAGGCTAAGTTATTGTTATATCTGATTTTGAGTTGGTCTTGGTGTAGACCGGGTTGCATGTTTAACACTTAGGTGTTATTTAGAGGGGATCCCAGGGTGGGTCTGGGATATATAAAGAGGGTTGTTTAATTGTTATACTTGATTGTTGATCATGGTGATAAAAGTGGATTACATGTGGGAACAAGCTAGGGAGAGACTTGTAGTCTAGGGATGCATGTTGACTTGTTACATGTGTTCCTGTACTCTTACTTGATTTGTTGTACTGCTCATACACTGTTTATTTGGAACTGGCTGATGATCCTACCAGTATATGATGGTTGTGTACTAATACTGCACTTGTTTCTCTTTTGTGAGTACAAGAAATCTTTCAGCGGTTGACACGTGACCTCACTTGTAGTCCCAACGCTTTTAGACGTCAAGGGTGAGTTGTTTCGATCGAGCTGCCTTGATTTCTATCTTTTTGAAGTTGTAGCCCACTTGTTTCGGGCTTAGACTATTTCTTTTGTTGGGGTTGCATCCCCGTACTCTAGTTTTGGTAGTGTTTTGGTATGTTGACTTTCAGATTCTAGGGGGGATTTCCGCAGGGTTATTATAATAGAATTATTTTATTAATATTGATTGCTAGTTTACTTTTTGCACATTGGTTTTGAGCTGTTAGAATGGTTAAGTTTGGGGAAGTGATGGTTCGCTCACCCGGGGGTTGCGTGAGTGCCACTCATGGCGGTCTGGGTGGTGACAAAGATGGTATCAGAGCCCTAGATTCGTTGATCTCATCATACCAAAATGGTTCTAGTAGAGTCTTGCGGAATGGTACAGAGACATCTGTAGTTGTCATCGAGAGGCTATAGGACTTTAGGAAAAAACTCTCTTCTTTCTTCCTTCGTGCTATAACTTGATTTCAATTGGTATCTGGTGATACAAATTGATATCTGACTCATTCACTCTTTTGTCCGTAGATGGTTAATACTAAGAGCAGCAGAGCTAGAGCAACGGTCCCAGCAGCGGGCCCGGCTGTCCATGGTAGAGGCAGAAGAAGGGGTAGAGGATGAGGTAGAGCCACACCCACTAGGGGTGGGGCTCAAGCTGCTATAGGAGTATGAGAAGCAACTCGTACCCCACCTTAGGAACAGGTTGTCGAAGAAGTGGAGGTTGTTGCTGAGGATGGTGAGGCACAGGTGGAGGTAGCACCGGCTGGAGGTGTAGGCCTTACCTCTTTGAAGCCCGAGGCATTTCAGCCGGCTTGGAACTTCTTGAGTGGTTTGGTTGGTGCCATATACACCCCTGCGGGTATTACAAATCAGGCTCTGGGAACTCAGCCAGCGGTTACTACAACTCCTAGGATGGATGCAGCTTTAGGCACCAGTGATTTCTTCAGGCCAATGCTTGGTCTGGTAATGACAAGAAATGAACATGAGATGTTGACCAAATTTCTAAAGCTGAAACCTCCTACATTTCAGGGTACTGAGAAGGAGGATGCGTATGAATTCATTTTGGACTATTATGAGAGGCTGCACAAGCTGGGCATTGTGCAACATCATGGAGTTGAGGTTGTCACTTTTCAGCTGCAGGGTGATGCTAAGCAGTGGTGGAGGTCTCATGTGGAATGTCGGTCATCTGCTTTGCCTCCACTGACTTGGGAGTAGTTTCATGCTCTCTTCTTAGAGAAATATGTACCTCGTACTTTGAGAGACAGAAAGAAGGATGAGTTCTTGCATCTAGAACATGGAAGCATGTCAGTTTCTGCTTATGAGGCTAAGTTTCATGCTTTGTCTCATTACGCTACTCAGTTGTTGGGTTCAGAGGAGGAGAGGGTCCAATTGTTTATGAAGGGCCTGAACACTGAACTATAGGTATTTTCCGTGCACATGACTTCTTTAGGTAAGGGCTTTAATGCAGTGATGAATTATGTTAAAAAATTAGAAGGGGTCAAGTAAGCGGGGAAGGCTAAGGCATTAGCCAAGAAGCCCCGGAATAAGGGAAATTATGGTGGTTCGTACTCCAGGGGCTAGAATCAGCAGGTATACTCAGCTTGTCCTATTCAGTCAGCTCTGCCAGCTGCTACAGGTGGTCATCCGGGAGCTAATCAGCAGTTTTCAGTACCTAGAGGCCAGGGAGCCTCTTATACATCTACCAGCATGCCTACATTTGATCGTGGTTGCTTCCATTGTGGTGATCTGGGCCACTTTAAGATGAAATGCCCTCACAGGCAGACTGGTAATTAGGTTCAGCAACAGTATAAGGCTGTGCTTCTGGCAGGTAGAGGTGGTCATGCTAGAGGTCATCCACAGGGTGGGCGAGGTAACTTTCAGAGAGGCTGGGGAGACAGAAGAAATGGCACACGGGCAGGGGTGTGGTGTATCCAGCCAAGGAAGTAGCTCTAATTGATGACCGAGCTCAGTGTTATACGTTTTCAAGAAGGTCTGAGGCTGAGGCATTAGACGTGGTGATCATAGGTACCATTCTAGTCTGTGATAGGATGTCTTCCGTGCTTTTTGACCATGGTTCTACATATTCATATGTGTCTGTAAATTTTGCTTTGGGTTTGGATTTGATTTGTGATATCCTTGATTCCCCTATTCATATTACCACCCCGATTGTAGAGTCTGTGATTGTGACTCATGTCTATCATAATTATTCTATTGTATTTGTGGGGTTGCATACTTGGGTAGACTTCGTAATCCTGGATATGATGGACTATGATGTAATTTTGGGCATGACTTGGTTATCCCCTTATCATGTTGTGTTGAATTGTAACACCAAGACTGTGGCTCTAGAGATTCTGGGTAAGGATAGGCTAGAGCGGGAAGGGGTGTACAGGCCTAAGCCGGTCAAGATAATATCGTTTGTTCGGGCTAGGAAGGTGGTGGGGAGAGGGTGCCTAGCCTTTTTAGCTCATCTCTGAGATGATAGTGTAGAGTCCTCATCTATTGAGTCAGTTCCAGTTGTTTTAGATTTTCGAGATGTGTTCCCAGCGGATTTTCCTGGTATGCCTCCGGACAGGGAAATCAATTTTTGTATTGACTTGGAGCCGGGAACTCGCCCAATTTCCATTCCTCCATATTGTATGGCTCCTGCAGAGTTAAGGGAACTTAAGACTCAGCTTCAGGAACTCCTAGAGAAAGGATTCATCCATCCCAGTGTTTCGCCTTGGGGTGCTCCAGTCTTATTTGTGAAGAAAGATGATGGTAATATGCGGATGTGCATAAATTACAGGTAATTGAATAAGGTGACCATCCAAAATAAGTACCCTTTACCCCGTATAGATGATCTGTTTGACCAGTTACAGGGTGCATCTGTGTTCTCAAATATTGACTTGAGGTCAGGGTATCATCAGTTGAAGATTAGGCCCGAGGACATTCCTAAGACTGCTTTTCGGACCCAGTGTGGGCATTACGAGTTCTTAGTGATGTCGTTTGGGTTGACTAATACGTCGACAACATTCATGAGTTTGATGAATAGGGTGTTTAAAGCTTATTTGGATTCGTTTTTCATTGTTTTTATTGACGATATTTGGATCTACTCCAAGAGTAGGGAGGAGCATGCTAGACATCTCCATATTATGTTGGAATTGTTGAGGAGCCAAAAACTTTATGCGGCATTCTCCAAGTGTGAATTTTGGTTGACTTCGGTTGCATTCTTAGGGCATGTGGTGTCAGAAAAGGGGGTGATGGTGGATCCCTAAAATATTAAGGCAGTCAAGAGTTAAGTCCGGCCTAACTTTGTGACTGAAGTAAGGAGTTTTGTTGGGCTCGCAGGCTCCTATCGTAGGTTTGTCAAGGACTTTGCATCTATTGCCACTCACTTGATAAGGCTGACTCAGAAAGAGGTACCATTCGTGTGGTCCGACAAGTGCGAGGAGAGCTTCCAAAAGCTCAAGACACTTCTGACCACGGCTCTTATTTTGTCTTTGCTGGTTGAAGGTAAGGACTTTATTGTTTATTGTGATGCTTCACATTCAGGTTTGCGTGTTATGTTAATACAGGACAAGAATGTGATAGCCTATGCATCCAGGCAGCTGAAAGTTCATGAGAGGAATTACCCAACCCACAACTTAGAGTTTGCGGTGATGGTGTTTGCACTCAAGATTTGGAGACAGTATCTCTATAGTGTCAAGTGTGAGGTGTTCATTGATCATCGCAGTCTGCAGCATATTTTCAATCAGAAGGACTGTAATTTGCGGTAGAGAAGGTGGATGGAGTTGTTAAAGGACTATGATGTGACCATTCAGTACCATCCGAGTAAGGCTAATGTGGTGGCAGACACATTGAGCCGGAAGGCAGTTAGCATGGGCGGTTTGGCTTGTTTGGGGGTGTCCAAGCAATCATTGGCAAGGGAGATTCAGGCCTTGGAATCTAGGTTCATGCACTTGGGTATCTCAGAAAAGGGTGGAGTATTGGCCAGTATTGAGGTCAAATCCACATTCATAGAAGAGATAAAGACCAAACAGTTTCAGGATTCGCAGTTGAGTAAGCTCCGGAGCAAGGCAATATTCGGAGAGTCCGGGGATGCCACGTTGGATTTTGGTGGCGTGTTAAATTTCAAAGGGAGCATTTATGTTCCTCAAGTTGATGAAATCATTCAGAATGTGTTAGAAGAGGCTCATGGCTCACGGTATTCGATTCATCCAGGTGTAACTAAGATGTACAGGAATTTAAAGTTATTTTACTGGTGGCCCGGGATGAAAAGGGATATAGCTGAGTTTGTGTCCGAATGTCAAAATTGCCAGTAGGTAAAATATGAGCATTAAAGACCTGCAGGACTACTACAGAGGATGCCCATTCCAGAGTGGAAGTGAGAAAGGATAGCCATGGACTTTGTGGTGGGCCTTCCCAAGACTTTGGGGAAGTATGACTCTATTTGAGCCATTATCGACAGGCTGACCAAGTCAGCTCATTTCATTCTGGTCAGGGTGGATTACAATTCTCAGCAATTGGCTAAGATTTATGTGAAAGAGATCGTGAGATTGCATGGGGTACCACTGTCCATCATTTTAGACAGGGGTACGCAGTTTATCTCTAAGTTTTAGGGTAAGTTACCTGAAGAGTTGGGTACACAACTCACTTTTAGTACAGCCTTCCCTTCTCAGACTGATGGTCAGTCAGAGAGGATGATTCAGGTATTAGAGGACATGCTGAGAATATGTGTGATTGACTTTGGGGGTCATTGGGACTAGCTTCTACCATTGTGCGAGTTCTTGTACAATAACAGCTACCACTCCAGTATCGACATGGCACCATTCGAGGCTCTATATAGGAGGGTTTGTAGATCACTTATAGGGTGGTTTGAGGAAGGTGATGTAAAGCCTTTGGGCGTGGACTTGGTAAGGGAAGCACAAGAAAAGGTAAGAGGCATCCAGACCAAATTGCTAGCAGCCCAAAGCAGGCAGAAAGAATATGCGGAACACAAGGTAAGGGACATGGATTTTCAGGTTGGTGAACAAGTGCTATTGAAAGTGTCACCAATGAAGGAATTATGCGTTTTGGCAAGAAGGGCAAGCTCAGCCCTCGGTTCATCAGACCGTTTGAAGTTCTTGAGATCATGGGTCCAGTGGCTTACAGATTAGCACTGCCGCCCAGTTTTATCCATCCAGTATTTCATGTATCTATGCTAAAGCGATACCATAGGGATAGGGATTATATCATCAAGTGGGATTATGTGTTATTTGATAAGGATCTTCGCTATGAAGAGGAACCGATTTTGATTCTTTATTGGGATGTCTGAATATTGAGGACAAAGGTGATCAGTATGGTAAAGGTTCAATGGAAGCATCATCCGGTTGAGGAAGCCACTTGGGAAATCGAGAAGGACATGCGGGACAAGTACCCTCACCTATTTGAGGATACAGGTACTACTCTTTTCGCTCTTTACTTTTTGTCTTTTTAGGTTTGATCATTCGGGGATGAACGATGGGTAAATTGGTATCTATTGTAACAACTGCGTCCATCGTTATGGGTAAACCATTCGTACCAATTTTTAGAGTTAGAAAACTCCAGGTTTGGGAGTTTGAAATTCTGGGCTAGGCTAGCCTCGACCAGTTTTGGAGCGAGGTATGGTCTAGGTCAATCAAGGTAAGGATTGGGTTAAGTGTTTTAATTTGAGCTAGTTTTCCATTTATCTAAGACATAAAGGAGTCCGGGGGACTTTTCAGAATCGAATTCAAGTAAAACTCCCAGTATTGAGGTTGACATGAAGGGGTTATTTCGGGACATCGGAAAAATAAGTGTGTTGTAAAATGGGGCAACTTGAGGGACTTTACGATTTTCTGTCCCGTGTCAACCATCGTAGCGATTGACACACCGCTATAGCAACCTCATTTGTAGTCCCAACGCTTCCAGACATCAAGGGTGAGCTATTTCGATCAAGCTACCTTGGTCTATTTTGTTTTCAGTTATAGCCCACTTGTTTTGGGCTTAGACTCTTGCTTATTTTAGGGTTGCATTCCCACGTTTTAGATTTTGTTAGTGTTTTGGTACGATGACTTTCAGGTTCTAGGGAGCAATTTCCGCAGGTTTATTTATATTAGTATTGTTTTGGTTGATTATGGCTAGTTTTACTTATTTTACACTGGTTTTGAGCTGTTAGAATAGTTAAGTTATGGGTCGTTGATGGTTCGCTCGCTCGAGGTTTGGGTGGGTGCCACTCGTGGCGATCTAGGTCGTGACAGCTCAAGTCCCATAGGTTTATTCGCGTTGAACTAAAAAATATTGTTCTTAAATGGGCTTCAAAAATTTTAATTCAACCCTATCAAATCATGGGTTGGGCCAGATCGGCTCAATGGGCCTAGCTCACATCGACGGCTCTACAAATATATATATTAAATATGATGATGTATGATAGGCTTCAACTCCTTTTACTTATTTTTTGTGAACCCCACTTTTATGTAAAATGAGTAACACTTTTTATTTTTATTCTTCTAGATTAACATAGTAGTGTCACTAACATTCTACTTTTGTACATCACAAGATTCTATTATATTATTGAAAAAATTAGACCAAATATTCATTGGATTAAATTTGAAAAAATTACGCGCCATGGAATCATTAAGGACTTAATTACAGGGCGTAGATTAAGTTTAATATAATTACATTTTGTAGCTTAAGTTTAAAATAACTAGCTAGTTTTTTGTGGGTCCAGCATATACAATTGAAGAAATTTCTTCCACAGAGTTCATTAATTACCCTATTCGATTTGTATTTGACGTATAATACGACATATTTCTAGGGATTGTATCAAGAGATGATTTCAAATATGTAAAATAAAGTAATTAATTTACAATAAATATAGCCAAGTTTTCTTTACAAAAAAAATAGCCCAAAAATGAACTAGGCGTGGTACCCGAGCCAACCATTTGTTATACCCGTACCAGGCCTGGTACCCGAGCCAACCGAATGTCAATCAATCCACAGTCAAATAATGAACAAACAACTTGTAAAACCAACAAGAATCACACTGTTCAATCCACAGACTGTAAAACAGGACCCTTAGACATTCTAAACATTTTTTCTAAGGAATGCAATTCATACAAACACTTAGATAAGAGTACAAGAATATATAACATTCACAGGAATCGTAAGCCATCACCTACCCTCCTTCCCGGGTATATAACTTAGCCTCGACCTCCGTCTGGAGGCCAAACACACTCACCCTTTATTTACGAATAATGAACGGTTCCCTTTTTAGCATAATTTAACAACCACATTGATTTTGGACTTGCATAAATAATAACAATATGAATTACCACCCCTTAGCCCTTAGCAAAACCAACACTACTTATCATTCCCTTCGTATACCCGAAACCTCACCTAGGAGTTTCCCATTTTAATACCCATTTAGTTATCCTTGCAATTCCCGGTTCCCCGAACCTTCCCGACATCCCAGTCCCTGAGCCTTATCTTCTTATCATACCAGGACAACATAAACAGCCCCAAATAATTATCAATAACCCACAATTCAATCCAACCAATTCCTAGCACCTACATAACCAACACTGAATCCACCAGGCTCCGTGCCCGGAGGCCTAATCATGGATTCTCCCTTCCCACTATACAATAAATACGGAATGTAAGCAGGTCTATCTACTCAATGAAAACCTAGCCTACCTGGGCGCCAAACAGCTGCAACCGTGCATTTTTGGCTCAGTAGAGGCGTTCATGGCATTCCTACAGGCCCGAATCCGTGGTTTCGCGTCCTTTTTACCAGAATTCCTCCTCCCCATGGCTCCCAAGCCTTGGAGCAGCCTAGGAGGGTTTTTGTAATAGCTCTCATCTGTTTTGAGACTGAATGGGAGAGAATGAAATTAAAAACCTGCTTTCTGGGTTTTCTGGTCACATTGCTTTGCTATAGCGGTCCCCGCTTCGCTATAGCAGTACCGCCGTAGTGGACCTTACCACTATAGCGGTGCTGACCCGCATTGACTTCCGCTATAGCGGTAATTTCTTCGCTATAGCGGAGGTCGCTACAGCAGTGTGCCAACCTCTATGGAAGTTGACATGGGACAGAAAGTCATAAAGTCCCCCAAAAGTGTCCATTTTACAACACACTTATTTTCCCGATGTTCCGGAATAACCCCTTCACGTCAACCTTGATTTTGGGAGCTCTACTTACCCGAATTCGATTCCAAAAAGTCCCCCGGACTCCTCTATGTCTTAGATACAAGGAAAACTAGCCCGAACCAAGATATCTAACCCAATCCTTACTCGGATTTCCCTAGACCCTACCTCGCTCCAAAATTGATCGAGACTAGCCTAGCCCAAAATTTTCAACTCCCAAACCCAGAAGTTTTCTAACCCGAAACTTGGCACGAATAGTTTAACCGTAACGATGAACCTGGTCGTTACAACAGATATCAATTTACCCATCGTTCATCCCTGAACGATCTCTACGGCGGAGGAAAAGAACAAGTCTATCCCTCAATCTTAATGCTCTACCATGACAGCATAAATATAACCTTACGCAAACCACCAAAAACCTCCCAATCCCTTCGTATACCCAACTCAGCCCAAAAATTTAACTCATTTCCGCTCTATCAAGGAATTCTTTCCTTCAAGCTGCACAAGGCAACTAGATTACCCCTCCCCGAGTGGCCAAGAAATCTAGGGCCTCATCAAAACACCAGAGCAAAAGAAACTCAATGAATGACCCAAAATAATTTCCATGACAAGGAACCAGATTAAACCATAGCGACCCATTTTCCGCTATACCCGAAGTTCCACTAACCCGAACTCCATTTCAGAAGCTTTCAACGAGGTACTATACCCCTCACTCATCATCCTATCACCTTACTTCTATCAACACTATACCCCGAGATACCACGTGCCTCTAAACCACACAACAACAAAAATTCCATTGGAACCCATCCTAGCCTGAGATTTTGTCAACTCTCACCTTAGGGGGAACTCTATCTGGGCACTTACACACTAGCCGAGGCTAAAACCAGTGACCCCTACCTCTCAAAGGGCACGTAACACTGGGTATTATCATGGTCAAGAAGAGAGACAATAATGCAAAAAAAACCATTTTAATAACCCCACTCTTTCGATTTACCCTACCACCAAGGATTTTTAATAATAAACCAGTCAATAATCACCCTCATAACATAGCCTATGAGCAGTGTCCAGCACTACTCAGTCAAATACGGGTCATCTTGTCAAATTCCACATAGGTGACTATACTCACCAATGGTCAATCACAATCTTATCAATACCCCGGGCTACCACGTCTACCCTTTCTTTTCTTCGCGTATGGATGCTAATTCCTTCTACGCGTACTATATTAGCTAAATCGTTGGTTTCCTTGTTTTACAAAGCAATTCGCATCTTAATACTTGCTTTTACATTGCCCTCGGGAATGAATGAGAACAGGGGAAAACACGATGAGGCTCCTACCTCGCGCCCTTTCCGCTATAGCGGTGGTCACTCTGCTATAGTTGTTTCGCCGTAGCAGTTGGCTTCCGCTATAGCTAACCTGACAGTAACAGTAAAGGAAATTTTTATTTCCAGCTAAATGCACTCATCCCCTTTTCCAATTATCATTGTCTAGACCTGTAAATCCATCCATGGTCTTAAACCACCCTCAAGACCATTCCCGGCATTATCACATCACAAATCAACATGACACATCATGAAATACAAAGAAATCACAACAACATTTGCTTCCCGACAATATCTTCCCGCCATTACACACTAATGGCTCCTTTGTTCCCTTGGTTCCCAACCAAGTCTCGACTGTCCTGAAACTAGAGTTTCCCTACAGTCGTAAGCCTCGTCCCCTTACCATTTTTACCAATGGCAAGCCCATTTCTGTAATGTAACACCACTTTACTGACCAATTTTAAGTACACATAAAAAGTAATTATCAACCAAAGCACACCAATTCAAGTTATGACTCCTCCCGGACCAAAACATTCACAGCAAATTAAATAATTGCACACCACACATTTGCAGTCATTCAAACAACATCAATACTCATAAGCACAATCTCAAGTCTCAAGCTTAAACAGTCAATCATATCAGTTTCATTGCTTTTTATTTTCCTCATGGATGACCATTAGCTGATCCATCCATACCTTTAGATAGCCTCCCCAGCCAGATACCAATTGGAACCTTCCCGGTTCTAATCCTTCTTACTTAATTACCGTACTCGGAGTCCAATGACATCATTTACCTTGTTGAGATACCAATTGGAATTGAGAGATACCAATTGGACTCATCCTATACAAGCAAGTAACGAAACCGCACGAGAAGGAATAAAAGAGGGGAGATGTTTCCTAGAATGCCTCATAGCTCCCCAAAGATTAGATGTGAACGTCAACACACCAATCCGTAGGACTCTATTCGACACTTTGCTCTTATACTGGGCGATCGGTAACCTAGGCTTTGATACCATATATCACGACCCAACCTACCGGGCCATGCGGGCGCCTACTCTAACCACCTAGATAGACGAACCTTCACCACCCGTCCAACAGGTAACTCGCAGAAATTAAAGTAAAACATTAATCAGTCCATTTTATACATGAGAAATTCTTTTACAGAAAATGTTCATAAAATAGATGACTTAAAGAATTTGCGGAAAACCTTTACAACCTTTAAAAAAACACCCTTCCTAGGACCTAGTCTAAGCAGGTACAAGAGCTACTACAAGATTTATACAGAACATATAAAAGAGACACAACTTCCTTCATGGAATCGAAGGACAGAAGCTGCTGGAGATCACCATCATCATGTACATATGAAACATCACCAACCCTGCAACTAGACTATACCAAAAAGGTATAGCAAGAGTAGAGTCAATACAACCATACGTACTGGTAGGCATCATCGGTCGACCCGAATCCACACGTACCATCATATAGGAAAACAGGGAAAACATGAAAATAAATATTATAGCTTCCTCCTTCACCTTTAGCCTTGACCCTGACATCTAGGACTTCCCAAGTCTCACTCATAACTAGACTTCTCAAGGTCGCCTTGTCACCCAGACTTTCCAAGTCACCTTGACACGTAGACTACCCAAGTCACCTTTAACCTTTACCCCAGTCAACTACCTTGACTAAATACCCAGACTAAATCTGGCCCACTGCCCAACCAAACCACTTATACCCAAGTATTACCTACCATTTTCCGGACTTTCCCAAACCTCTAGGACAGCTTTACCACCTGGTTATATTAATCAATAACCACACCCCGACTCTCAGTCTTCCTCTATATTTACCAACCACATGCAATTCACCTAACAACCATTGACACCTTCAATGACCACTATAGAGCTACATTTAAATCCCTTCTTGGATCACATAACCCGGACCCTCCAAGGATCCTCCATCCACACCTAAGTGTTCAACAGACTACCCCGGTCTACACCAAGACCTACCATTAGCTTATTAACCATGATGCTTCATGACCGCCATTATTACACTTAATGACATCAATTTATGAGCACATAACCTCTTTTAAATAGTCCGGACCCACCCGGATTCCCCTCACACATCTAGTGTTAACATGACAAACTCGGTCTACACCAAGACCAATTAATAACCAACATAATAACCCGGTCTACACCAAGACCAACTAATAACATAATATAGCAACCCGGCCTACACCAACACCAACTCACAATCTACTACAACAACCCGGCTTACACCAAGACCAAACTAGTAACATAATATAGCCCCGGCCTATACCAAGATCAAACTCACAATATACCATAACAACCCGGCCTACACCAAGACCAAACTAATAGCATAATATAGCAACCCGGCCTATACCAAGACCAAACTCACAATAAACCATAATAACCTGACCTACACCAAGACCAAACTAATAACATAAGATAGCAACCTGGCTTATACCAAGACCAAACTCACAATATACCATAACAGGATTCCCGGTCACTCAAGAACCACCAACAAATATCACATTTCAATAAAACAGCTCGGTCCACTCACAAAACCAATAACAGTCAATGCAATACAACAATATCAATGCAATGATGCAGTAAAATAAACTCATACCAGGCGTGGTACCCGAGCCAACTGTTAGTATCCCATACCAGGCGTGGTATCTGAGCCAACCATTAGTATATCATGTACCAGACATGGCACCCGAGCCAACCATTAGTATTATCCCATACCAGGCGTGGTACCTGAGCAAACCATTTGTTATACTAGTACCAAGTGTGGTACTCGAGCCAACCGAATGTCAATCAATCCACAGTCAAATAATGAACAAACAACTTGTAAAACCAACAAGCAACACATTGTTCAATCCACAAACTGTAAAATGGTACACTTAGACATTCTAAACAATTCTTCAAAGTAATACAATTCATAAGAACACTTAGATAAGAGTACAAGAATATAAAACATTCACAGGAATTGTAAGCCATCACCTACCCTCCTTCTCGGGTATATAACTTAGTCTCGACCTCCGTCTGGAGGCCAAACACACTCACCCTTTATTTACGAATAATGAACGGTTCTCTTTTTAGCATAATTTAACAACCACATTGATTTTGGACTTGCATAAATAATAGCAATGTGAATTACCACCCCTTAGCCCTTAGCAAAACCAACACTACTTATCATTCCCTTCGTATACCCGAAACCTCACCTAGGAGTTTCCCATTTTCATACCCATTTAGTTATCCTTGCAATTCCCGGTTCCCCGAACCTTCCCGACATCCCAGTCCCTGAGCCTTATCTTCTTATCATACCAGGACAACATAAACAGCCCCAAATAATTATCAATAACCCACAATTCAATCCAACCAATTCCTAGCACCTACATAACCAACACTGAATCCACCAGGCTCCGTGCCCGGAGGCCTAATCATGGATTCTCCCTTCCCACTATACAATAAATACGGAATGTAAGCAGGTCTATCTACTCAATGAAAACCTAGCCTACCTGGGCGCCAAGCAGCTACAACTGTGCATTTCTAGCTCCGTGGAGGTGTTCCTGGATGTCCTGCAGTCCTAAATCTGTGGTTTCGCATCTTTTTTACCGGAATTCCTCCTCCCCATGGCTCCCAAGCCTTGGAGTAGCCTAAGAGGGTTTTTGTAATAGCTCTCATTTGTTTTGGGGCTGAATGGGAGAGAATGAAATTAAAAACCCATTTTCTGGGTTTTCTAGTCACGTCACTCTACTATAGAGGTCCCCGCTCCGCTATAGCGGTACTGCCATAGTGAACCCTAACGCTATAGTGGTGCTGACTCGCATTAACTTCCACTATAGCAGTAATTTCTCCGCTATAGCGGAGGTCGCTACAGCAGTGTGTCAATCGCTTCAAAATAGTAAGAGGGGAATTGAGTAATATATCCTTGTCCGTAGTTCCAGCAGACTCTTTTTTGTCTTGCAAACCCCTTATTTTGTACTCCCCTATTCTTGAAAAGACCGCTATGCACCTTGACTTTTGGCTTTTCGTTCTTTCTGCTGCAGTTGTTTAGCTATATTCATCTCCTTTTCTTCCATCAGGAAATAAAGCTCTAGAGTTCAAGGCTTCTTTGATTGGTACTACTGGCTTGTCCATCTACTGGGTGAGACTACTCCTATATATTCGGTGCTACGCCCCTATTATCCCGTCCTCGAGACTGACAGAAAGTTGTAAAGTCCCCCAAAAGTATCATTTTATAACACACTTATTTTTTTGACATTTCGGAACAACCCCTTCACGTCAACCTCGATTTGGGGAGCTCGACTTACCCGAATTCGATTCCAAAAAGTTCCTCAGACTCCTCTGTATCTTAGCTACAAGGAAAACTAGATCGAACCAAGATATCTAACCCAATCCTTACACGAATTACCCTAGACCCTACCTCACTCCAAAACTGGTCGAGACTAGCCTAGCCCAAAATTTTCAACTCCCAAACTCGGAAGTTTTCTAACCTGAAACTTGGCATAAATGGTTTACCCATAATGACAAACTTTCTCGTTACACTAGGATTCCCTGTGTTAATTTGGTGTTATTGGTGGTTGTGGCGAAGTTTGAGATCTTGTCTTGAGTTGAGAGGTGTCGGTTATGCAAGCATGCAATTGATTGGTGTAGTTTTCTCGGGTGTTTAGAGCCAACCCTATTTGTTTGGTTGGTTTAGGAGGTTGGCAGGTATGCGGGTTATTCCCATAGTCTCCCTCAGTTTCTTATCCGATTGGGTTATTTTATTGTTTCCCTAGTTCCTGTTGGAATGAATTTTGATCATAGATCTCTGGTTGAGTTTTTTATTGTGATATTGTGATTGAGTTTTGACTATGGAATTATGGCTAAATGTTGCCAGTAAGAGTTGTATGAGCTAAGTGACTAGCTCCAGAGTCTTCTGAGATAGAATTTGTGGAATTTAGTGTATTCTTGGAAAAGGGTTTCATTTGGTTTGCAAAGGAGGGTGATGACTCCTTGTGTGTATATATGTGTTCTAGTGTATAACTGAGGTGTCAACCGAGAGTTTTCTTTGGCTTGTATGTTGGTGTCTTGCATCGACCGAGTTCAAGTTGTGGTGTCATCTCCATTGATAAATTTGAGGTCAGAATTTTTTCTAGCTTGAGATTGAGGTAGTGGTCATTCCCAGTACAACCTTGGGAGATTGTTGCATCGACCTTGGCTTCCTAGTTATCTTTTTTGGGGTAAACCAAGTTTCAGTAGCTTTTACGAATTGAGCAAATTGTGTATTCACAGCCTAGTAGCTCCTGCTCTATTAGTGTTCTTCGATGGTGAATGAGTCTACTCGTGGGTTTAATAGGATCATTGATTGGTAAATCGGTGATGGGTTTCAGGATCATGGCTAAACTGACTACTTTGGGTGGTTCATGGAAATTTCCCTTTGGCTGCAGCATCCTAGTGACAGAAGGCAATAGGTGCGGGCAACTTGACTTCTTTACTTTGGTTTCGGAGTGGTTGTTGGCCTTGGACACCTAGTCCTTGGCTAACCTTTGTATAAGGCCGGACATTTTAGATTTTATCAGTATTCTAGATAGTACGAGGTTCCTTCTACCATGGTTGGACAGATTCAGTGGCGTAAGTTTGAGAATTAGTGGCAGTGTGTTGTACATGATCAGGTTGTGCAGACTAAGACTAGTGAGACTATTTTAAGGTTCTAATGGTACTTTGAGACTGATGGTCACCTTCGTTTGATGAGAGATTTGAAAGCTTGCTTAGTTAATTCTTCAAGGGTTATCTTTTATATAGGGTCCAGTCTTGGTTAGACTCGGCCAGTGTGGACTAAAAGTTTGGCATGTTGTATGCTTCAGAGTTAGTGGTTTTGTGTATTGATGCAGTAGAGCGGTTGATTCGATATAAAGAGGTGAGTTGATGGCCTATGCACAATTTCTATGGCTAGATGGCAACCTTGAACCCCAAGCACTTTTACTTTGACTTCCAGGTGTTTTGACTTGATATTCGTGGCATGGTGGATTTCTTCCTAAGGTGAGATTAGTAAGGCAATTTTAAATCCGAATGGTGTTTGAGTATTGGGAGTAGCAATAATATTCTTAGAGTTTGGAGCTTAGCTGATGATTACGGACTTCGTGGTAGGTTTACTACACTCCTTGCTGGATCTTGGTTTCAGTTTGAGTCTGTTGGACAAATTGCATGGTGCCTTCGTATTCAATTGATTCAGATTTGGTCCAGTCCAATGAGGTTGGTTTTGTTCTACAGTTTGGAAGTTCTCCATCAACACCAGGTGTCCATGCATACCTTTCCTAACCCTGGTGTGCAGGGTTCAGATGGGTTGTTCAGTTGGGTTCAGTTAGCGAGTGTGATGTTAGAAAAAGTGTTCGTTCATTGGTTGATGGTCAGTCGGGATAGGTAACTCCAGTTTTTGATGATATGCTGCGGGTTGTTATCTTGGATGGCAAAGGATAGTAGACTATAGCTTGGCTTGGAAAGAGTTTGAGCAAAAAAGGCAAATTCATTCGTGGTAGAGTATAAGAGGGAACTTTGGGTCTCCGGTGTGTCAGTTGATGCTTCGAGGGTGGTTTGGGTGTTTGACTTATGTGAAGCTTCATGTTTGTGATGCAAAAGGATTCAGTTTAGAACAAAAAGGGCTTTACGGATCAGCGGGTTCATGAGTTAGAATTTTGGATTGATGGATTTTCTGGTAAACTTGGTTGTGGTTTTGAGGATTCGAGTTCGGTGAGTTGATCGGTTCTCTGGTTTCGGTGTTAGGTCATTGCTTTTTGGTTGTGATTCTTGAGGTTCAGTTTGGGTCGGCAAGTTCATGGAGTTTTGGAGTTTAAGTTTGGAAGTTAGCTTGGCTAGTGAGGAGTTTAGGCTTGGTTGCTTTTTGTTGGTTTTGTTCTATTGGGTGCCCACCGGTCGTGGAGGTTGCCCGGGTTGTCTGAGAGAGTAGTGCGGGCTTCATATTTGTTGTTCTTAGATCTCTAGTGTTTCCTTCTTTCCTGACTTTCGGGGACGAAAGTCGTTTTAGTAGTAAATGATGTAATGACCCTTCCGGTCATTTTCGTATTTATACTTTTTTTGTGCTGTTAGAGCTTACCTGTAGCGGCCCCAAGTCATTTATGACTTGCTGGGACCGGTGGTTCGGTGTCCTGGCCATTTGTTTGGTCTTTATGACCTTCCTGTTTTAGAGCTGACTCTTAAGAATTGAGTTATCAAAATCGTGCAATAATGATTTGCGATCGTACGACCTTAACCTTCGTCCCATATCCAAAGCTTGCGAGCCTAAATTTAGGAATTTTATTAACACCACGCGCATTTGAAAATATTTAATTTAAAAGTTGAATTTCGTAAAAAAATTATATTTTTTATTGCCTTAAAATGTTTTAAACATTTATGGAAAAATCTTTTATTACGATATATTTGTGTATGAATTTATTTTATAAGAGTTTTATAATTTATTAATATTTTAACGGAGATAGTAAGTTTTGTTACGTAATAAAATTATTATGTTATGAGATAGGCTTTATTCGAAATGATTTTCTATTAGTTGTGATATTGCAATCCACATCCACGTGGGAGTAAAAAATGTTGGCAGCATGTCCATATATTTGCCACTTATCAGTTCCATCATATTGACACCTTTTAGCATTAATTACTAAGTAATACAAAGAGATGCTTTCATATATTTAAGAGATATTTGAATCATTTTTCTGTAGCTACTATCGTATACATATGTTTAAAAATTGAGCAATCAATTCAACACTTCACTGTACAAAAATGTTCATTCTTATTCATGTGCACGTTGAAGAAATATTTGGAGTAGCTATTTTTGTGGTCATACTCGATCACAATAGAAACTTGCATATCAATGTCTAGTTGTTGAGCTCGGATTCTAGAGATTCTCAGAGCGGTTCGGGCTTGGACATTGTCGTTCTAGCAGCTTGTCATCGGACAATAGGTAGGTTATGGTCTAACTCCTCTAGACTTCGCATATATAGGATAAAATTGTATTAATGGGCATCCTTGGGTTGGGTTTACTAGCTTGGCACCACAAACCTTGACCGCTTCTTCATGTCCGATTCGTTTCTTTTCTCCGATATTTGTAGTATTTGTTATAGATGATATTATCACCCTTGTGGTCCTGTGTGGCCTTGTACTAACTCTGGAACATAGATGGTGGGTTATTGGGAATGTCAGTGAGTTCCGGACATCGTTATTACTATTATAGGGCTGGCTATTTGTGTTGTAGAATGATTTGGAGCCTATGCAGGGCCGATAGGTTAATTGTGAGTAGTTGGGATATTGTTTGTGATTGAGCATATCATTTTCATGCATATAAAGGGTTTCTGCATGATTTTTCTAGGGTTTTGGCTTCGGGCCTTCTATTGAATGATTTCTAAACCTGTATGGCTCGTGGGGCCCATTTTTGGTAAAAATGATTGCAAAGAGGTTGGTACCATTTTAATGGATCTTCTTGGGGTAAGAGAAAATAGAAAGGATGTTTTATCACTATTTCTACTAATACTAGACTCGGCGGGGTTGAGGGCTAGACTTGTTTTACTATAGCTTCCGTGATAATACTAGGCTCGGCAGGGCCGTGCGCTAGAACCATTTGATTTACTGATTTAGACCCGAATACCCTCCAGGCAGCTTTACTTGGGGATTTTTGAGATTCGGGGGCATCTAGTATGTTGGTCAGGGGCCTCCATGGACCTCTCTATTCTGGACCAGGGGCTACGTGTTGGGAGTGCCGGAGGAAGGGTATACGGTGTAGTAGGGGAATACGGGTGTGACCTTAATGGATCCTGTGTTTTGGGCCTTATAGGACGCCAGAAACGGGTAACATACGTTACTATTATTACATCTAGTTCATCATATTATCATATTGATTGAGGTTCCATCCTTGTTTGTTGTTTGCTGAGTGTACGCTCCAGTAGTATGTGATGCCAGAGGGTTTGTCTTCTCTTGGTTGTGTTCCTCGGGTGTATGGGTGCCCGTTGGGACTGCAGGTGGACTTATTATTGCCTTATCGAGTCTAATGATTCCTTATGTTGATTTCTTATTATATATTGGTATTGAGACTAGCATCTTGTAGCTGGGCTTGGTTATTATTCTTGTGTTCGAGCATGTTGTTGTCACTTTTCTTTCCTCCTGCTCTTTTTACTTGAGGTTACCGGTATACTTCCCGTCTTCTAAGAAACTTCTATATATATTTTTATAGCAAGAATCCCAGGTGTGTTACTGCTTTTGTTCACCTGTGTCTACGATATGTATTCTAGTAGCTAGCCATGTTTGTTGTTTTCTGCTTGTATTGCTTCTGTACTAGCTTTCGTGTACTTATTTGTTGTTCTCTGTGACTATTTGCTTCTACTCCGCTTATTACTACTCTTTTATCTTATATATGCCCAGTCAGCCTATGATACTGATAATGCCCAAACTACACCTCAAATTAACGAAGCGTAAGCGGTCGTAGTCAAATATAGAACCCAACTAGGTTGGGGTCGAATCCCACAGAGAATATGGTGAAAATTAAGTCTTTAGTGAATTAAGTGACTAGTCGTCAATAGTTTCCGGTAAAAGGGGGGGGTTTTGCGTAATCAAATTGTAAACAAAAACAAACAATTAACGTATGAGAAATAATCAATAGGAGAATGAACTAGGGAAGTGTTTACCATGGCGTTGGTAACAATGTCGATTCTAGGCTTAACCGGGTTCTTTTTATGTGTGTGTCACGATGTGATTGAATTAATGGTATCGTCTAAACGTCTCTCGACCAAATAAACAAATTTCCTTTTCTATTCTCTCGACCTCGAAAAGATGTGCTTTTTAGATTTCAATCCTAAACATCAAGTAGATTAAACTAGTTACAGCATTAATCATTAGATGAGAGTTAGTAGTCTCGAATCCTTGTTGTTAATCAAGTTTCCCGGTTTTAATCTCTTTACTCAAGCAAACTTAAACCTAGGCATGTTCTAATGTTTGCAACCACTAGAAAACATTAAATAATGAATGATTAACAACGTGACAATACATATATTGAACCCAACGCTACCCGGAATCTATATCGCTATGTTTGCCATGGCTCCCACAACTAGGGTTGTGGGAGGTTTAGTTACTCATGCTTGTAGAAGAACAAAAGAAAGCAATATTCATAATAAAGAAAAGAGATCCTTACAATGTATTGAAAACAATCTTTAATTAATCCAAGAGCAAGAACAACAAAATCCCAAGAACGATTCAAGAACACGAATTCAAGAAGTAGAAAATGTGTTTCTTGCTCTCCAAGTCGACTAAAACTCCTAAAATTATTTAGTAACGTGTGTAAAAACTATTGGAAAGGTAATGTGTAAAATAAACCTAACATAGGGTATTTATAGGAGTCTAGGAAACCAATCTCAAAAACGCTCGGATTCCGCATCGCGGACTGCCTAAGTATGACGGCTTGGGGTGATGGACCATCACAGTGTTGACGGACCGTCGCCTGTACCGTCACCCTTAGGCAGTGGTGCTGCCTTGGTGTGATGGTTTGGGTGACGGACCGTCACCTGAACCGTCAATCTTATCCAGAATGTTCTTTTTCGCGTATTTCCGTCCGTTTCCGTGTTTGTTTCCATTTCCTACAAATACAACATAAAAACATCAAAAACAACAATGGTTGCTTGAAAATGTACGATTGTTCTTAGTAAAAAGGAGTCGAAAGTGCCGTAAATTAGCGGCACATCAACACCCTCAACTTAAAACGTTCGCTTGTCCTCAAGCAACATAACATAACACAATAAAACGACTCAACTAAGAACACGAACTCATGTCTCTAGCAACTCATGGTCATTCCACATCTTATTCAATTAAATCAAGCTCCCTCGTAGCACACGAATGTATGAAACACTAACTTGCAAGGATCCAAACATGTCATTCCGATATGATAGAACATTCTACATTCACACGCGCAGCTATCCTAACAATCAATAGACAATACAGACATCTTGGTGCCCTCACCACAAAGAAATCCCACACACAAGATTTGGGACTAGGTAAGCGCTCGCACTCACAAATGATTTCAAACAATGCACATGCGATACCATAGGCTTGCCCTTACTATTCTATTTCAGCTCTTCAGAAAGCCGCTCAGGATCACTACAGGACTTGTTTTGGCTTGTACTGAGGCTTCAGGTGCAGGTAGGATACATTTAGGGGTTAGTGACTAAGCCCTCCTTGGAACTACCGACGTCTTATTACCACATCCTTTACTTTGTCCATCCTTATTCGCCTTTTTATTTCCTTCTCTCTAGCTACAGGTGCGGCCTCTTTATTTTGAGAATTCTTTTTGTTACTTTTTCGATCTTTTTCACTTCTTTTTATTTTTCTTTTCTTAGGCACACACCCGAATTTTCATTCTATTCACAACCAATCTTCTCCATCCTCTTTTTCTTATCATTCACCTCTGTAGTAGCCACCCTCAACTTAGGCTGATTGCCTGCGTTGAGGTGCACGATGTCCATGGCAGGACCAGGGCCAAAACAGGGTTTACCTCTATAATAGCCACCCTCAACTTAGGCTGATTGCCTGAGTTGAGGTGCACGATGTCCAAGGAAGGACCAGGGCCAAAATAGGGATTCAAAGTTAAACGGGAATGGTGACAGGTTATTGAAAGAATAAGGTCAATTATGGCTCAAACAGGGATCAAGGGATTATTTATATTTGGACGGTCTTTTTAGGTTAAGTGGACTGCACACAAAAAGGGCCTGTGATCCTTTCCTAAGCAACCAAACTTCAAACTTAACAAAATAGACCGGGCAAGTTCTAGATGCATGCACAGAGTAAGAATTTATACAAAATACGCTCACACACTCTTGGCACCAAGAAACTATATCGCTACCAACTATCAAACAACCGCTTGGCTTAAGCATACTCATTCTACTCATAATCACACAATGACATACAAGGATCCAGACAGTCAATCGTTTCAACATAAGTACAAAACCAGAAAATTTTTAAAGGGGCCTCGTTTTTAAACAAGAAAAATGCCATGATGCTTGCTATAGACACTAAAAAAAAATTTAAAATAACAACCTAAACATGCCGGTTCTACTAGATAGCACACCGGAGGGAAAAGAAACACGGCAACAAAAACCCTCAGTGGTGCCTCACAGGTTTCCCCACACCCTCAACTTAGACTCATGCATTGTCCCCAATGCATCCATATGAAAGCTAAAAACTGTGAGAGAAAGGAATACATGTGAAGTCGATATGACTCAGATTCTGGAATGATGTTGGAGACCGCCAGGGTCTCCAAAACAGGAGAACTCGATGGAGTGTGTGCACGCGACAACCTCATGTTGCGTTTCAGCTTCTTCCTTCATTGGCTCCGCAGCTAGTCGCGACAACTTCTTCGCTCTTTCTTTGCAGATTCTCTTGCGGTGTTTTCGTTTTCTTGATTTATTTTCACCGCTTTCTTTCACCTGCTCGTTCTTTTGCGATCGCGACTTTACTCTCATAACAGCTCGGGTTTCAACACAACCCTTCTCTTCAAGATACACATTCGCAGGGACTTCCTCACTAGTATTGATGACCGCGACCACCCTCATCTCACTTGGTTGCTTCATCAATTTGGACACATCGAACTTGACCACTTCATTGTTTAATCGGAAGGTCAGTTCGTTTCTCTCCATGTCTACCAATGCTCTTGCTGTGGCTAGCAATGGTCGTCCCAAGATTATGGGAACTTCAAAATCCACTTCGCAATCCAAGATCACAAAGTCGGCCGGGAATATGAGCTTACCGATCTTTACTAGCACATCAGACAATATTCCCACAGGTCTCTTCACTGAGCGGTCAGCCATCATCACTCTTATAGACGTTGGTTTAGGAGCTCCCAAACCCAGTTGTTTATAGACGGCTAGTGGCATCAAGTTGATGCTAGCACCTAGATCACACAAGGCTTTCCCGAAGTTGAGCTTCCCAACAGTGCAGGGAACAGTGAAAGCGCCTGGATCTTCCTTCTTTTCGACTAAGGACCTTGAGGAAATAGCGCTGCAGTGGTGGAGGTTGTCTTCCGTTCAAAACTTACCGACCTCTTCTTTGTAATCAAGTCCTTCATGAACTTGGCATAACCGGGCATTTGTTCCAGCGCTTCCACCAATGGTATGTTTATTGAAATCTGCTTCAGCATGGTCATGAAGTTCAGGAACTTACCATCGTCAGCTTTCTTCTTCAAACGCTGTGGGAAAGGAGGTGGTGGCCGAGGCATCATAGTTGGAGGCTTTTCAGCTTCCTTGCTTTTCTCCGCGGGCTTTGGAGTTTCCTCCTCTACCGCCTCTTCATCATCCACAACATCACCTTGAGTCTGAATTACCGGATGTGATTCCGGTAATATTTTTCCGCTTCTTGTGGTGATTGCCATACAGCTAGCGTCATTCCTCGGATGAGTCGTGTCACTCGGCAAGGTACCTGTCTTCCTTTGGTTTAAAGATGCCGAGATCTGACCCACTTGCTGCTCCAATTGCTTGATTGCGGTGGAATGTGACTCTACTACCTGACTCAATGTTGATAACTCAGTCCTCATTGCCTTTACCCCAGAGTCAGTCGATTCCACCTTTAGCAGCATCTTCGCCATCATGTTCTCTAGCTTGGAAGTCCCTGCCTCATTGCCAGCTTTGTCCCGATTACCAGGTGGTACATACAACCCACCTCTATCGGTGTTATTCCTCCAGCTACCTTGATCGCGATCTCTGTAACCATCTTTCTCATAGTGGTTGTCTCTCTGGTAGTTCCGACCTTGGTTTCCCTGGCCATTGGCCTGGAAACCCCCCAAGTAATTCGCCTCCTCAGTCTCCATACCTTGGGAACCCACCGCTTGTACCTTCTCCATACCTCCTGAGAACAAGTGCTTGGTCAGTAGGTCCAACTGCGTTTTCAGATGCGCCATGTCTTGATCGCGCTCCTCCTCTTTCCTACGCTGCTCTGCTGACATACCAACGGTATAGGTGCTAGCTGCAACCTCTGAATCTCGTGTGTGCCAGGCCCTGTTGGTTTTGGTGAGCCTGTCCAAAGTAGTTGTGGCCTCAACAAAGGTAAGACCCATGAATGCACCACCTGCTGCGTTGTCTAACGTCGGCTTGGTAGACGAATTCAGTGCCCGGTAGAACGTCTGCATCAAAAAGTTATCGGTCAACTGATGGTTTGGGCATTGTGTTATCTTCTTTTTGAATCGCAACCAAGTCTCGTGCAGTGCTTCGTGCGGTTGCTGCCTAAAGTTGCTAATCTCGTCCCTCAACTGTCTCATCCGAGAGGGAGGAAAGAACCTTTCTAGGAAAGCTCCTCTCAACTCTCCCCACGTTGCGATAGAGTCGGGGGTCAGCTCTGTCAACCACAATGCTGCCTCATCAGACATAGACAACGGAAACAACCTGAGCCTGATCGCTGTCTGACTCACGCCCGGTAGTTCAAATGACTTGCATATGCCCACGAAATTCATTAGGTGCTGGTTTGTATCCTCCCCAGCGACACCTCGGAACACTCCTCTCAAGTTCAACAGCTGGATCATCGTGCTAGTGATGTTGAACTTGGCTCCGGGCGGTAGCGGTGGAACGACAATGGCGCCCGTAGCGCCAGCTCCATCTAAGTTGAGATCCTCATCATTCCTTGCGATCTCATCCTGCAGACCACCAGCATTCAGATTTTGTTGGGCCTGCAGTTCTGCAGCGATCCTCGCTGCCTCTAGTTGTGCGGCCATATTCCGCCTCAATGTTCTAGCAAGCGCGGGGTCGTAAGGTAAAATTTGTTCCCCCGAACCTCGGGTACTTGGCATGCACAACTGTGTACCCTGTCAAAGACAAAAACAACAAATAAACGTAAAGCAGGAAATTATGACTAAGAGTCAAATAAACACACCGGACTTAATTAACAACCGTATTCCCCGGCAACGGCGCCACTTTTTGATAACGCCCAAACTACACCTCAAATTAACGAAGCGTAAGCGGTCGTAGTCAAATATAGAACCCAACTAGGTTGGGGTCGAATCCCACAGAGAATATGGTGAAAATTAAGTCTTTAGTGAATTAAGTGACTAGTCGTCAATAGTTTCCGGTAAAAGGGGGGGGTTTTGCGTAATCAAATTGTAAACAAAAACAAACAATTAACGTATGAGAAATAATCAATAGGAGAATGAACTAGGGAAGTGTTTACCATGGCGTTGGTAACAATGTCGATCCTAGGCTTAATCGGGTTCTTTTTATATGCGTGTCACGATGTGATTGATTTTATGTGTGTGTCACGATGTGATTGAATTAATGGTATCGTCTAAACGTCTCTCGACCAAATAAACAAATTTCCTTTTCTATTCTCTCGACCTCGAAAAGATGTGCTTTTTAGATTTCAATCCTAAACATCAAGTAGATTAATCTAGTTACAGCATTAATCATTAGACGAGAGTTAGTAGTCTCGAATCCTTGTTGTTAATCAAGTTTCCCGGTTTTAATCTCTTTACTCAAGCAAACTTAAACCTAGGCATGTTCTAATGTTTGCAACCACTAGAAAATGTTAAATAATGAATGATTAACAACGTGACAATACATATATTGAACCCAACGCTACCCGGAATCTATATCGCTACGTTTGCCATGGCTCCCACAACCCTAGTTGTGGGAGGTTTAGTTACTCATGCTTGTAGAAGAACAAAAGAAAGCAATATTCATAATAAAGAAAATAGATCCTTACAATGTATTGAAAACAATCTTTAATTAATCCAAGAGCAAGAACAACAAAATCCCAAGAACGATTCAAGAACACGAATTCAAGAAGTAGAAAACGTGTTTCTTGCTCTCCAAGTCGACTAAAACTCCTAAAATTATTTAGTAACGTGTGTAAAAACTATTGGAAAGGTAATGTGTAAAATAAACCTAACATAGGGTATTTATAGGAGTCTAGGAAACCAATCTCAAAAACGCTCGGATTCCGCATCGCGGACTGCCTAAGTGTGACGGCTTGGGGTGACGGACCGTCACAGTGTTGACGGACCGTCGCCTGGACCGTCACCCTTAGGCAGTGGTGCTGCCTTGGCTGCTGCCTTGGTGTGACGGTTTGGGTGACGGACCGTCACACCCTTGACGGACCGTCACCTGAACCGTCACTCTTATCCAGAATGTTCTTTTTCGCGTATTTCCGTCCGTTTCCGTGTTTGTTTCCATTTCCTACAAATACAACATAAAAACATCAAAAACAACAACGGTTGCTTGAAAACGTACGATTGTTCTTAGTAAAAAGGAGTCGAAAGTGCCGTAAATTAGCGGCACATCAGATACCTATTGGGTACCCGTTGCTTAGCAATTGGTGCTCATACTACAATTTTGCATCTTTCTGGTGCAGATATTAGTTGAGCTTTCGTTGTTGATCACGTTGGAAACTCGTGCAGCTTTTGGATCTTCGAGACTAGGGTGAGCGCCTGACGATCGGGGATTGACCACGTCTCATTTTTTGTACAGTTACTCTTTGTATATTCAGAGACAGTTGTACCTATCTTTTGTTACTTCTAGCACTCATATCCTATTAGAAGCTTTTGTACTGTCGATACCAAGTCTTGGGGTTGGTGTAGTTTCTTTTGTATATATTTAGGTTATTGCTTCCACTTTGTTCTATCTTTATATTCTGCTTTCGTTTATTTCTGCCTATTGTGCGTATTGGTTAGATAGTAGCCCATTACTAACCGTTTCAGTCTACGGGAAGTGGTTCGCCTACTAGAGGTTCGTAGGTGCCATCATGACCTGAAAAATTGGGTCGTGACAGTAATGTATCAATATTGAATAAATGATGTGTAAACGTGTATCGCTATTGTATAAAAAGTGTATTAACATGTATCAATATTGTATAAATAATATTTAAACGTGTATCGATATTGTATAAATGTATATGTAATGTAGCGATATTCATTTTTTTAAAACAAAAACTAGCACAGAAAAAAAAACTTTTCTCTACGGGCCACCACAACTGTCAGCCTCCATTTTCCCCATTTTCCCATTTTTTCCCGGCCAAGATCCAGGCAAACAAACAACACTCGTTCTCCCTTTTCCGGTGAAACAAACGTCAATGCTCCACCACACCACCACCCACACAACAACGAACTCACCATCACTGCCGGCTAGCCTCCACTTCCCCCATTTCCCTATTTTTTTCGACCAAGTTTCGGGCAAACAAACAATAATTGTTCTCCTTTTTTGGGCGAAACAAATGTCAATGCCTTGTAGCTCGCCATTAATAGTGAAACTCAAATCTTTTATTGTCGAACTCCACAACAACAACTCATATGAAGAACAAGAAGGAAAAAATATAATGAGTTTCAGCAGCTGAAAGATAACTAAATACTATAAACCAAAATTTACATTTAAATAGATACTAATATAGTTAGTACTAGAACCTAATGACAGACCATAAGTATCAAAATAAAGTAATTAAAGAGCATTGCTTCTTCAACAGCATCATATTCCCATAACAAACGCCAAATCCATAACCTCTTTTTCAAATCTGGCTAGATCACATAATGGAAGAAGAAGAAGAAGAAGAAGAAGAAGAAGAAGAAGAAGAAGAAGAAGAAGAAGAAGAAGAAGAAGAAGAAGAAGAAGAAGAAGAAGAAGAAGAAGAAGAAGAAGAAGGAGAAGAAGGAGAAGAAGAAGAAGGAGAAGGAGAAGGAGAAGGAGAAGGAGAAGGAGAAGGAGAAGGAGAAGGAG
>QJPP01001152.1:0-191463 GCA_003996215.1 Jaltomata sinuosa | reverse complement strand
CATCCATTTCTGACCTTCGTCAAGAAATATCTAATCTTAAGCAAGAGATTAGAGATATCAAAAGTCGTCTAGGAAAAGTCGAAATGGATGTCCTCACTAATCAGGTTCTTAAAAGGGTCTCCTTGCAAGAATCAAATTCTGATCATGAGTCTTCACAAAATAATGATAATGACATCCCGATCAATAATGACCATCTAGCTGAGCCCTTTGACATTGGTAATAACCCTTCATCCTCGGGAACTCCTGGAGTTACTGTCATTTCTTCAATAAGACCTCAAAGTCATCATATTCCCATCAAAATTGTTATTGATAGGAATTTTGTGATTAACAAAGTCGCTTTACTCGACAGTGGTGCAGATCGTAACTGCATAATAAAAGGTATTGTACCTACTAAGTATTTGCAAGAAAGTACTTCCAAATTATACTCCGCTACAGGAGAACTTTTGAAAATTAATTATAAGCTTTCTAAAGCTCATGTTTGCAACAATGACATTTGTTTAACAAATTATTTCGTAGTCACAGAAGATATACATGAAGATATCATTCTGGGAATACCTTTTATCACTCAGATAAAACCCTATTTTACTGACTTAGACGTTATTAATACTACTATTTTAGGAAAAGATTTACATTTTCCTTTTATCAAAACCCTTTCACAAAATAAAAGTAATTTTATAAGAGAAAACACAGTTTTCCGTATTAATAATTTGTCACAGCATATCACTTTCTTAAAAGATGAAATTCGTACAAAGAAAATCGAACAGATTTTAAAAACCCCAGAGATGGTTAGTAAAATAGCCAACCTTTAAGTTAAGAGGTTCTACTGATAAAGATGCCGCATCTATGATAGCTGCAGGTTTCACCGGAATGCTAAAACATTGGTGGAAAAACTATTGTACAGATGAAATTAAGCATCTTATTTTCAATGCAACTGCAAAGGAAACAGTTGCTAAGATTGAAGGTACCAGCCAGACTACCTCTCAGGTCACCAGAGAAATGCTTGTGCTACCCTCTTATACCATATCGCTAAGCATTTCATTGGCGAACCAAAACTTTTTCAGGATAGGAGCCTAGTCTATTACTCCTCCTCTAGAGGGAATTCACATCCCCATTGCAGGGACTGTTATTCAGGCTTCTCCTTTCAAAGAGAAAAGTGATAAGACTGAAGCTTTATTAACAACTGCAGATATAGACAGGGTAGTAGAACAAAACAACTACTCAAACCAAATCCTTCATGTCATTTCCAGACAGATAGAAGATACCAAACCAACCTTAAGTGGTAGACCAACTCCGGCTTCTACTTTAGATAGCCTCAGAATAGAAACCTACCCAGGGTTTAGAATCCCTGAATTTTCCAAAGAGAATTTCCCTAAGCTTACCGATACCTTTGAGGTTACAGGGAGTATCATTGAGAAAATCAGTGCCCAGCTTAACAACTTTAACATCTCCAAGAAAGATGGTAAGAAAGTTTCCACCCTTCAGGAAAAACCAGATCAGGAGAATTCCACTCTCCTACAAAGACTGACCAATGATCGTTTTCATAACATGAAAAACTATCATAACAAACCATCTTTCCCAGACCTTCAGTATGAAGAGAATGCTTTTCTAAGCACCTCATCTTTCCCAGACCTTAATTATTTGCATATTGGTTTAGTACAAGTGGTTGTCAAGCCCCTCTTCAGGAAAGGTCTTGATATACCTGTTTGTGTTCTCCTTAGAGATGATAGGTTCCTCAATTTCAATGACTCTCTGTTAGGAGTATTGCAAAGTAACCTAGCCGATGGCCCGGTTTACTTTAATTGTTATCCTAACTTCTCCGTTGACATTAATGATCCTAATGTCATGGATTCTTTGACACTTAATGTTAAAACCAAGAACCTTAACAGTAAAGCCAATACTCGTGAGATAGCCATTATCTACAGAGTATATTATAGGCTTATGAAAACTACCCTTGCACCTAAAGCATGAATTGAAAGCCCGAGAGGTGAAACTATGCTTATGGAAGCCAACCATAACCATAGTACTATCTTTGTTCCACGTCTTTTGAAATGGAATGATATCCTCTCTAGCAGTGATTGTCACTTTGATGCCATCACGTTACCTTTCTCGTCTCACTATGAGAGACACCAAATTGAAAGGGTCATTCAATTTCATGACGGATCGATTGACCTCAAATTTCTTGAGAATTCGAGACCCTCGTCATATAGATGATCGACCTCTTCCCGTCCTTCGACATCGGGTCCTACAAGATCCGTACCAAGGCCGGAATCTTCTTCAAAAACCTCGGAGGAAGAGGGTAGTCAAAGTCATTCTAATGACAATGACAAAGGAAAAGCCAGTGGAGTAGACTTCTCGGGAAAAGTCCCTAAAGTCTTCTACGAAAACCTTCCAGGTAGCCCCTCGGCTAGTGAAATGGAACCTCCTGCAGAAAAACCTTCTTGGCTTGGTATGATAAGAACTAATGAGGTCTTCGAACCCAACCCCAGCATTCTGCAAGAGCAATGGAATAATCCGCACAATCAAATAAAGAGAAAGTGGTATGCTACCACCTATACTCTTAAACAAAGAGAATCATTTAGTGATTTGTGGATGAAAGACATGAGAAGAATCGATTGTGAAATCGAATTCTACAAATGGTTTGAAATGACAGGCAAGATCGAAAATTGCGCCGAGTCATTGCAGGTTATCATTAACAAATGGTATACTGCATCCAACAAGGTTGTTGAGTCTATTACTCCTCCTCTAGAGGGAATTAACATCCCCATTGCAGGGACTGTTATTAAGGCTTCTCCCTTCAAAGAGAAAAGTGATAAGACTGAAGCCTTATTAACAACTGCAGATATAGACAGGGTAGTAGAACAAAACAACTACTCAAACCAAATCGTTCATTTGATTTCCAGACAGATAGAAGATACCGAACCAACCTTAAGTGGTAGACCAACTCCGGCTTCTACTTCAGATAGCCCCAGAATAGAAACCTACCCAGGGTTTAGAATCCCTGAATTTTCCAAAGAGAATTTCCCTAAGCTTACCGATACCTTTGAGGTTACAGGGAGTATCATTGAGAAAATCAGTGCCTAGCTTAACAACTTTAACATCTCCAAGAAAGATGGTAAGAAAGTTTCCACCCTTCAGGAAAAACTAGATCAGGAGAAATCCACTCTCCTACAAAGACTGACCAATGATCGTTTTCATAACATGAAAAACTATCATAACAAACCATCTTTCCCAGACCTTCAGTATGAAGAGAATGCTTTTCTAAGCACCTCATCACATGAATGAAGGAGTATCACTGAATGGAATATTGATGGCCTAGCTGAGCATCAGGTTTACAACAAGCTCCACGAAATGGGAGTTGCCATAACAGCCTTTAAGTTAAGAGGTTCTACTGATAAAGATGCCGCATCTATGATAGCTGCAGGTTTCACCGGAATGCTAAAACATTAGTGGGACAACTATTGTACAGATGAAATTAAGCATCTTATTTTCAATGCAACTGCAAAGGAAACAGTTGCTAAGATTGAAGGCACCAGCCAGACTACCTCTCAGGTCACCAGAGAAGATGCTTGTGCTACCCTCTTATACCATATCACTAAGCATTTCATTGGCGAACCAAAACTTTTTCAGGATAGGAGCCTCCAAATCCTCAATAACCTCAGTTGTCCTACTTTGAACGACTTCATCCATTATAAGCATGCTTTTCTTAGCAAAGTTATGATCCGTACCGATTGCAATCTGGATTTTTGGAAGGAACTCTTTATCAGCGGATTACCTCCTATTTTTGCTGATAAAATTAGGACAAAGATCCAAGACCGTAACAACGGGCAAATCCCCTACGGTAATCTAACCTACGGTGATCTAATAAGCACCATCAACATTGTAGGATTAGAACTCTGCACTGACATCAAGCTTAAGCACCAGCTTAAGAAGGAACAATCTTCTTCCAAAAGGGAACTTGGAAGTTTCTGTAGATATTTTGGCTTTATCACTCCCCCAGATAAAGCAACCAAGCACAGAAGTGAAAATAAATTTCACAGAAAGAAATCCCGAAGAAAGGATGAATCTTCCAGACCTAAGAAAAGAAAATCTAGGTCTAAAAGGTACAAAGGTTCCAGAATTGATGTTTGTTGGACATGTGGCAAGACAAGCCACAAATCTACCGAATGTAAATCAAATACCAAAAAGAAGAAGATCAATCTTCTCAACATCGATGATGATACCAAAGAAAAAATCTTTGTTATACTCAATGAAACCTTTTCTGAATCTTCAGACACGACTGATGAATACAGTGACAATGAAGATATCAACCTTCTTTATGATTCAGACGAAAGCCAGTCCGAGAAAGATTGCACTTGTACCGAGACCTTCTGTACTTGTAGTAATACTCCACAAACCATTCGAGTACTTTCTGATCATTCTAAAGAATCTCTTTTTGATGTTATCCAACATATTGCCGATGATGAGGCTAGGAATCGTTTCCTCCCAGAACTCAAAGCTATCATCCTCAACACGGACAAACCAAAAGGCCGTCCAGTTGTTGAACCTTTTAGCATGAGGCAAATCATGAATCGTTCGGATAACCCTCCAGAACCATCCATTTCCGACCTTCGTCAAGAAATTTCTAATCTTAAGCAAGAGATTAGAGATATCAAAAGTCGGCTAGGAAAAGTCGAAATGGATGTCCTCACTAATCAGGTTCTTAAAAGGGTCTCCTTGCAAGAATCAAATTCTGATCATGAGTCTTCACAAAATAATGATAATGACATCCCGATCAATAATGACCATCTAGCTGAGCCCTTTGACACTGGTAATAACCCTTCATCCTCGGGAACTCCTGGAGTTACTGTCATTTCTTCAATAAGACCTTAGAGTCATCATATTCTCGTCAAAATTGTTATTGATAGGAATTTTGTGATTAACAAAGTCGCTTTACTCGACAGTGGTGCAGATCGTAACTGCATAATAAAAGGTATTGTACCTACTAAGTATTTGCAAGAAAGTACTTCCAAATTATACTCCGCTACAGGAGAACTTTTGAAAATTAATTATAAGCTTTCTAAAGCTCATGTTTGCAACAATGACATTTGTTTAACAAATTATTTCGTAGTCACAGAAGATATACATGAAGATATCATTCTGGGAATACCTTTTATCACTCAGATAAAACCCTATTTTACTGACTTAGACGGTATTAATACTACTATTTTAGGAAAAGATTTACATTTTCCTTTTATCAAAACCCTTTCACAAAATGAAAGTAATTTTATAAGAGAAAACACAGTTTTCCGTATTAATAATTTGTCACAGCATATCACTTTCTTAAAAGATGAAATTCGTACAAAGAAAATCGAACAGATTTTTAAAACCCCAGAGATGGTTAGTAAAATAGCCAACCTTCAAAAAACTTTTGAAAAAGAAATCTGTTCTGATTTTCTGAATGCTTTATGGGAAAGAAAAAGACATGTTGTTGACCTTCCTTACATTGAAGGTTTCAATGAACAAGCCATCACCACTAAGGCTAGTCCCATTCAAATGAATCATGAAATGATGGAATTTTGCAAGGAAGAGATAAATACTCTTCTAAACAAAAAAATCATTAGGGTTTCTAAATCACCTTGGAGTTGTTCTGCTTTCTATGTTAATAAGAACGCTGAGAAAGAAAGAGGAGCACCAAGATTAGTGATCAACTATAAACCCTTAAACTCCATTTTAAAATGGATAAGGTATCCCATACCTAACAAAAGAGAGCTTTTAAAAAGGATTTACAAAGCTAATATTTTTAGCAAATTTGATATGAAATCAGGATTCTGGCAAATTCAGATTTCTGAAAAAGATAAGTATAAGACTGCATTCAATGTTCCTTTTGGACAATATGAATGGAACGTTATGCCATTTGGGCTCAAGAATGCCCCTTCTGAATTTCAAAATATCATGAATTCAATATTCAATGATTACAGTTATATGTATTGTTTATATAGATGACGTGTTGATATTTTCTGAGAACATAGATTCTCATTTTAAACACCTCAATACTTTCTTTAAGATTGTCAAAAATAATGGTTTAGTCGTTAGCGCTAGCAAGATCAAGATCTTTCAGACGTCCATTAGATTTCTAGGTCATGATCTCTACCAAGGAGCTCATAAACCTATCTGCAGAGCCATAAAGTTCTCATCCAAGTTCCCCAATGAAATCCCTGATAAAACTCAACTTCAGAGATTCTTAGAGAGTCTTAATTATGTTGCTGACTTCATCCCAAAGGTCAGACAAGTATGCGAGCCCCTCTATAAAAGGCTCAGAAAGAATCCAGTTCCCTGGAGTACTGACCAGACCCAAGCTGTAATTCAAATTAAGGCTTTGGTCCAAACCATTCCCTGTCTAGGAATCCCCAATCCCAATGCTTTTATGATTGTTGAAACTGATGCTTCTGATGCAGGATATGGAGGAATCCTTAAACAAAAAGTAGATCTTGAATCTACAGAACAACTTGTTCGTTTTACATCCAGAATCTGGAATTCCGCGCAAAATAATTATTCAACTGTCAAAAAAGAAATCTTGTCTATAGTGCTATGTATCACTAAGTTCCAAGATGATCTTATTAATAAAGAATTTCTACTTAGAGTAGATTACAAATCTGCCAAAGAAATCTTGCAAAAAGATGTAAAAAACCTTGTTTCAAAACAGATTTTTGCCAGGTGGCAAGCCTTACTATCTAGTTTTGATTTCAAAATTGATTTTATTAAAGGAGAAGAAAATTCTCTACCAGATTTCCTAACCCGTGAATTTTTGCAGGGTAAGCATGAGGCCCTTTAGGCCAAACATAGCCTCCAAAGGAGAACAGCCTCCCAAGGCAAAAATGGCCAGACCATTTGCTCAGGCCCCTTCAACTCCAAATAAACCAGAAACCTCACAGAGGCCTTTATTAACTTTCCAAAACAAATTCACTGCTTTAGCAGATTATCCAATGTTACCATCACCAATACAACCACCGAAGTTGTCCCTTCCACCCCAACCAAAGACTCTTAGTCTGAAAAAACCTTTTGATCAAGGAGCATCTTCCAGCTCCATACAGGTCAAAGAGAATTACGCCATGAAGGTTCCTGAATCCTTCGCACAAGCAGTTAACCCTGAGTTAACAAAAACTACTCCAAAGGCAAAATCAAAAGAAGAAACTTTTAATTTTGTCATTTCACAGGTACTGCCACTGATGGCACTCAACAAAGAGTTTGGTAATGTTAGTACAACTGCATTAATCAAACCTTGCTACACCAATGCAAATTATGTGGATAATGATAATCCACTCAAAACAAGAAGGTACTATGAAGCCATTCTCGTGGATACTGATTCCATAGAGTTTGAACACACCAGGGACGAAAAAGATCCCAACTTTATCAAGTTTTCAAGATTCACCATCAAGAGAATTTTAGATCTTTTTATGGGATAATAACCAAGATTGGCTGTATACATACTTAGCATGATCGGCTAAGTATATATACTGTCTAAGGCACGACTAAATTATTTGAATAAGTATGTGATAATTTAGTTTAGAGTTATAGTTTGTATAAGATTATTATTTCATTTATCATGTTCTTTAATATTGTTTCTATACCTGGTGTGAGGCATTCGTTCTTTCTCATGAGTATGAGGTAACCGATTAATATCCGGTTCATACGTTGGTCAGCCAAATTCGTAAGGTTGCTGTAGCCAGGAAGGCATTTAGACCTGTTGTGATGGTGGTCCAGTAGCCAAGATGACTCTGAGAAAGATACTGTTGTTAGACCAACAGACCCTACCTTAGAAACTATATGAAGATCTTTGATACTTGTTTTAATATTCTGTATAAGCTTTCATGTCTATGCTTTTATTATCATTTTACTTACTAGAATAATTTAGTACTGTAAGTCCATTAGACAGTATCTCCAAATATTCTATGGTTAATAAACAACATATTTTGTAAGTATTTTCCTTTCTCTTTCATCCGAATTACTTTAGATCCTTTGGTTTTGTATTGCTTTTTATGTTTTCTAGCTAGTTGAACTTGAAGTTTGACTTTGGTCAACATTTGGAGAAGATGACCTCAGATTATTTTTCCAACAGTGCTGTAAGTTCCAAAATGTTAACTTTGGTATAAAGGGACCTTTGGTTTAGGTCCCGAGGCTTCCAGACTCATTTTGGAGTATTAAGTTTTATTTTGGCTTAAGGTTGGTTTTGGGCGTTAGGCCCATTTTTCATTAAACTGGCCTCCATTAGATTTTCCATCTATTCCACTGAGTCATAAATGCTATTTCTAGTGCAGTATCATAGTTCGTTTGCATGCATGGGGTCCTGGATGAGTCCTATGGTCCCATCCTGAGACTTTTCCCCCCTTAAGTTTCTGGTGGTTGCTGTTGCAGGTGAAAGCCTATGGCCTTAATCCTGACCGTGAAGGAAGCTATCGCGATCGCGATAGTCTACCTCGTGGGTCATTGCAACCACAAGGGCACCTTCACACAATCACGATGAAGGGCTAGTGGACCCAGCTTTCTTAGATCTACGCGTTCGCGAGATCCTTCCTCACGACTGCAATGAGGCCCCTTCTATCTTGTTCTTTGCAACTGCATGGCTAGTCCTCATGGTCATGATAGTCTAGTCAGTGTGGTCCTCACGGCCACGTGGGGTCCTTTTGCGATCACAAAGAAGGACCCCTGGGCAATATATAAACTCCCTTCTTCATTTTCATCACCCAAAATCCATTTTTCTCTATTGTTGTAGGGCCCAAGCTCCATATTCTTCTATTTGGCTTCAATTATAGGTGTGGGGGTGATAATTCTTGGTCTCGTAATCATTTTCGTGTCTCAAATTTGGTAAGTCCCTTGTTTATTCTGTTAAATTCTCCTCCTTTGATTCCTTAATTGTTCTTTTAGCTTGGGGACTATTTTGAGCCGTCCTCATGGCAAATTTTTGTTAATTATTCTGAGCATGCACTCACGGGAGTGTGGTGATCATTATGTTCTTTTCCATTTTTGGCTGTTGTGGGGCCCATGGGCTTGCTTGTGACCCGTATTTTGACCCGACTATACTTTTAGCAATTATGGTATCCTTAACTTTAGTTTAATGCATAGGTTGTGTTTATGATAGTGTGACTATTGTTCGGAGTTTCTCGGAGCAGTTTGGGATTGGACATCATTGTTCTAGCAGCTTATTGTCGGATGACAGGTAGGTTATGGTCTAACTCTTCTAGACTTTACGTATATAGGCTATAACTGTACTAATAAGCATCCTTGGGTTAGGTTTATTAGCTTGGTACCCCAGATCTTATTCGCTTTTTCATATCCGTCTTATTTTTTGCTCTTATAGTTGTAATATTCGCAATAGTTGATAGTATCACCCTTGTGGTCCTGTATGGCCTTGTACTCGACTCTGGATAATAAATGGTGGGTTATTTGGAAATGTTCGCGAGTCCTTGAGATCGATATTCGATTGTAAAGCTGGTTATCTGTATTGTAGAGCGATTAAAGTCTGTGCATGGACGATAGGTTGATTATGAGCTGTTGTGCTGTTGATTGTGTTTGAGCATGCCATTATTATGCATACAAAGAGATCTTCTATATATTTTACTATGGTTTTGGCTTCGGGCCTACTATAAATGATTTTCTAAACCTTGCATGTCCCCGAGGGCCCATTTTTAGTAAAAATGGTTATAAAAGGGTTTGGAACTGACTTTCGTGGATCTTCTTGGGGTAAAAGAGTTGAAAGGATGATTTATCACTAGTTTTCATACTATTACTAGACTGGGTAGATCCAGAGTGCTAGACATGTTTTCTTATTGGTTTGAAATGATACTAGACTCAGTCGAGCCGAGCGTCAGACTTGTTTTACTATTGTTTCAAACCCAGTTATGTCCAGGCACCCCTGTTGGAGGGTTTTTAAGACTTAATTCACTGTTTTAGACCCGGATAGACTATGTGCATACATTTTTGAGATTTGGTTACTGACTTGGATCCAGATATGCTCCGAACGATTATATTGAGGTTCTGAGATTAGTATGTGGTCGAGGACCTCCATGCACCTTGATGATCTAGACCAGGGGCTACATGCCGAGTATGCTAGAGGAGGGGTACATGGTGTAGTTGAGGTATACGAGTCATGTCCTTCTATAAATCCTACCTGTTGGGACATCTCACCCCATCCACTACTAAAAAGAGGCGAACTACCAAAAACACACAAATAAACTATAAATCCAAATAGTAAATAAACTAAACAAGTAAAATAGGAAATCACATAAGCAAATACATAAAAAGGGGAGTATCGCGATGCGATAAAGGCCATCACCAATCAAAGGTAAATTGAGTCATACCTGGAGCGACAGCATCAGGAACCTCCATCTCTGGCCCACCAAGAGGGGCATTAGACTGATGGTGTCTATCTCTGGCTAGAGTAGTCGAAGCTGAAGGCTTAACCATACCTCTTCGGGGACACTCTCTTGAATGATGACCAATCACCCCACAACTATAGCAACCCAAAAAAGCCCTACTCTGACGTACGACGCCTGTTGACTCTAGATGGATACCTGAACCATTATAGCCCTGCTAGCTATTCTGACCCTGCTGACTGGAAAGTGGGACCATGGGGCAATCCCTAACAAAGTGCCCACGCTCCTGGCACTGATAACAAGCCTTGCCAAGTGAAGTCTGACGGGAAGATGTCACTCAACTTGACTGGCCACCATGGCCTACACACTCTGAAGGCAAACCCTAAAGAATATGATCCGTACCCTATCTACTCTGCTCAACATGCCCTACACAACCACTCTCTGGAGCCTATGGAGAAACTAAAACTGGTCTGCTAGATAAGAAGCAACGAAACTGATCCCTAGCAGACAATCCCCTACCTCGAGTCTAAGAACCTCGAAAACTCTCCTGATAATGATGCTTCTTACTAATACCTCTATATGCCTCATGACATATCCTACCTGCTGGGACTGTAGGTGCCAGGGGAGGTACATACAGGGTTACTGTTCCACCTGGTTTTTGCTATTGTATCATATCATTCATTTGCGTGAGATTCCACCCTTGTTTGTTGTTTTCTATGTGTATGCTCCGGTAGTATGGGATACCAGAGGGTTTGTCTTTACTTGTATGTGTTCCTCAGGTGTATGGGTGCTCATTGGGACTGTAGGTAGACTTACTATTACCCTATCACATTTTTGGTTTTGATTATAGCTATATTCAGGTTCTTTATTGGTGATTCACATTTGGGAGTTGTGTTGTATATACTTCTGGTTCACTTCATGGTTACACTTGGATTATTGGCTGATTATTCCTACTTTGAGAGTGTATTAGTGGCATGATTTAGTTGTTGGAGCTGGGTTTCAAGCATGAGTTAGTTTACTTGATTTCCTTCCTTCCTATTTTACTTGAAGTTACCAGTATACCGTCTATTTCTTAAAACTCTCTTTATATATATTGTTATTGCAAGGATCCCAGGTGCATTCTTCTTCCCTTCACCTGTGTTCTTTGATGTATATTTCTAGTAGCTAGCCTTGCATGATTGTTTTCTCCTTGTATTCCTTCTGTTCTGGCTTCCGTGTACTTATTCGTTGTTTCTGTGACCTCTTCCTTGCTATCTGCTATATTATTACTTTTGTATCTTATATGCGCTCAGTCGTCCTATGATGCCTACTGGGTACCCATTGCTTAGCAATTGATGTTCATACTACACTTTGTATCTTCTTGGTGCAGATCCTAGTGTGGGCCATCGCAGCTGATTTGTGGAGACTCGTGCGGGCTGACTTTTGGACTATCTGAGGCTGAGGGTGAGCTCTTGACAACCAGGGCTTAGCTTTTAGCTCATCTTTTGTATCTTGTAATCTTTTGTTATTCAGAGGCAGATGTATATATTCATTTGGATCTTTTGTACTCTTTATATTTAGTACCAGCTTCTATACTATGATACCAGGTCATGGGTTTGGTTTAGCTTCTGCTTATTTACATTCCTGATGTTTATTTCTTTATTTATTGCCTTTGCTTTTGCTATATTTATCGTTCTTCTGCTTGCTTGTTAGATAGTATCTCATTACTAATCGTTCTAGGCTATGAGGATTGGTTCACCTATAGGGGGGTTGTAGGTGCCATCATGACTGAGAAAAAAGGTCGTGACAACTTAGTATCAGGCCTAGGTTCACCAGTGTCATCGGTATAGGATACATTGTCTAGTAGAGTCCTACAGATCGGGGAAGAGACATTTGTACTCAATCTTTGGGAGGCTACATTGGCATCTTAGGAAATATGTCTCTTTTCTTGCTTCTATATCGTGCGTCTTATCCTTGATGGTTTCCTGTAATGTCACTTATTCTAGTTCATTATCCCATAGATTGTTCGTATGAGATCATCGACATTAGGCGAGGGATAGCCTTTGACTCTAGCACCCCTGACTCCAGCTAGGGTCAGAGAGGGCATAGATGTAGGGGTCGAGGATGTGCCTGAGCAACGACACTTGATAGAGCTACTAGGGTCGAGATTAAGCCTGAGTATGAGATTGAAATTGTCCCAAAGCAGCAACACATGGACCAGGGGACTGCCCAAGTACCACCAGTGCTAGCACCAACTTTTGTACTAGCTTCAGCCCCAGCTCCATCATCAGATATTCAGGGTTTACTTCTTCAGTTGTTGGATATGATTAAGGTATAACCTTCATATATGGCACAAATATCTGCTCAGGGGGCACCCCTGGGTGTTCAGAGTGAAGGAGAGTAGCCTGCTATTGTGACTCCCTATTTTGACGTTATTCTGGTACTATCTACTGTAAAACCTCTTGCTCGTTGCCCAACTATGTCAGAGATGGAGCAGAAGACGTTGGGTCGATTTCTGGTATTGACTCCACCTAGATTTTCTGGTATACCTGGTTAGGATCCATATGATTTTATCTCTACTTGTGAGGAGATGCTATACCATTTGGGTTTGTTGGAGACTCACGGTGTTGGATACACTGCTTATCAAGTAGAGGGCCCATCTAAGTTATGACGGCTGGCCCAAGTTGCTTGCAAACCATCTTTGTCTCCTCAGTTACCTTGGTCAGAGTTCTATGAGGCCTTTATGGCCAAGTTCTTTCCTGAGAGCGATAGAGTGCATCATAAGGACTAGTTCACTAAACTTATGTAGGGATCTATGACCGTATCTGAGTATGAGACTCGCTTCTACCAACTTGCTCTATTAGGGGCCATGATTATCCCTACCGAGCCCGATAGAGTTCATACATTTGTTTGAGGGTTGAGATTAGAGTTTAGATAGACAACTGTGGTGTTAGTTGCTAGCGGTCGATCCTTCCAGGCTATAGCTGATCATGCTTGTACTATGGAGGATGTTCACCATCATGATCTGGGGGCCAGATATAAGAGGCCACATCACCAGGGTAGCTATAGTGGTTCTCGTCATAGTGGTAGAGGTTCAGGCTAGTGGGGTCGAGGGTATCACCCATAGAAGCACCAGGGTCTGTCTAGTTGGCCGATAAGGTATCGCTTTAGGCTTTAGGTGGTTCTCAATTTGAACAGGGTCAGAGCAGTCACCAGGGTTATGGTGTTCGGACTCTGAGGGGTACAATTTCTGGGGCATCAGGCCGTGATGGCCACACCGGTGCAACTAGTTCATCTAGGCAGGTTAGGCCGTTAGGGTATTATTATGAGTTCGGAGTTATCTGTCACTTTGCTATAGATTTTTCCTAGCGGGATACAGTTCAACCAACTTAGCCTATCCGTATAATTCAGCCACCGGCTAGAGGAGGTGGTGGTCAGGCTAGAGGTGGTGCCTAGCATGGAAGAATAGGTGGTAGGGATAGCTATTGGTTAGGTGGTGGTCGACATTAGTTTTATGCGATCCCTAGGAGAATAGAGGTAGAGGCCTCATATGCTGTGATCACATGTATATTTTTTGTATGCCGCCAGTCAGCTTTGGCTTTATTTGATACTTGCTTGTATATTTCTGCCTACTTTATGCCTTGTTTGGGGTTGGATAGTGAGCCACTATCTGTACCTGTATCTATTTCGACCCCAGTAGGAGATTCTTTAGTAGTGCATTGGATTGTGAGATCCTGTATGATTTCTATTGGTGATTTGATGAGTCTTGATATGTTAGACTTTGATGTTATTTTAGGCATAGACTGGTTATCCCCTCACCATGCGATTTTAGATTTCTATGCCAAGACCGCTACCATAGCCGTGCCTGACATATCCCCAATTGTGTGGCAGGGTCTGCCAATCGTGCACCATCTGGGATCATTTCTTATATTCGAGCTAGGAATTTGATTTCTCATGGGTATTTGGCTTATCTAGCATATGTTTGAGATGCTAGCGCTGAAACTTCTTCCCCTAAGTCAATTCCTCTGGTTAGAGATTTACTTGATGTGTTTCCCACCGACCTGCCAAGCCTTCAACCTGAGAGAGATATTGACTTTGCTATCAAGTTAGAGCCAGGCACCAGGCCCAATTCTATTTCCCCTTATTGTATGGCTCTAGGTGAGTTGAGAGAACTTAAGGAGCAACTCTATGATTTGTTAGCTAAGGGTTTCATCAGGCCTAGTATGTCGCCTTGGGGTGCTCCAGTTCTATTTGTGAAGAAGAAAGATGGGTCGATGTAGATGTGTATTAATTATAGGTAGCTGAATAAGGTGACTGTAAAGAATAAGTATCCGATGCCGCGCATAGATGACTTATTTGATCAGCTTTAAGGTTCAGCCATATTTTCGAAGATATATTTGAGGTTCGGCTACCACCAGTTGAGGATTAAGGCAGAGGACATCCCTAAGACAGCATTTAGGACACGTTTTGTCCACTATGATTTCCTGGTATGTATTTTGGGTTGACTAATGCCCCCACAACTTTCATAGACTTGATGTACATGGTTCTCAGCCCATATTTGGACTCATTCATGATAGTCTTTATAGATGACATTTTGATATACATGCGGAGTATAGATGATCATGTACTCCTTTGTTCTTTATTTTCGAGGATGAAAGTCCGCAGCTGTTTGAGCCTTCAGGTACTCCTTTGTTCTTTACTTTCAAGGATGAAAGTCATTTTTAGTAGTGGATGATGTAAAGACCCTTCTGGTCATTTATGTGTTTACACCTTCTTTGTATTGTTAGAGCTTGCCTCTAGTGGCCCTAAGTCATTTATAGCTTGCTGGGACCGGTGGTTCGGTGCTCTGGCTATTTGTTTGGTCTTTATGGACGTTTCCTTATTTTAGAGCTTAACCTTAGGATATTATTGACTTTGGTCAACATTCTTGGAAAACATGCTAGAAATTGAATTCCGACAGTTTCGTTAGCTCTGGAGCATAGATTTTGGTCTAGATGGACCCTTGGTAAGGGTCTTGGAGATTTCGGTTTGGTTTTGTATTGCTTTTTGGAAAACATGCTCGAATGCAGGTACTCTTGGTCAAGGATAGAAAACAGGGAATTGGACCGAAAAGAGCTCAAAAGGAGTTGAAGTGTGAAGTGATCAACTGAGTTAAAGATTCTGCTGAGAGGTGCATCCACCGTGCAACACGCATAACCCTTGGTGCGGTCCGTACCTCCCTCTGCATGAAGCTCAGAAGAAAAGAGAAGCATCTATTAAGGGGTGCGGCTGCCGTGCAACATGCACAAGACCTGGTGCGAATTGCACCCCGCTTCGCATGACAACTGAAGATTGGCCAAATTCACTGGTTTGCTTGTGCGGAGCTGTGCGATGCACACAACATGATGCATGAACCACACATCATGGCGCACAGCTCTCGAGGGGAATTTTTTTTCCACTTTTGTATGATGAATTGGGAACATTCTAAAACCCAATTTGGGCATAGTTTTTCATAGTTTTGAGTTTTTGAAGCAAGTTTCTCTCCCGGGGAAAGATAGAGGGTTTCACTCAATTCTCTGAATCTTCTACCTTGGACTTGTAAATTTGAGCTTGGATATTGGAGTTTTGGCTACAATTAATGAAAAGGAATTTGAATTTCCCTATGGGTATATTTTCTTCTTCCTTTAGCATGAGTGGCTAAATCTCCTTATCTAGGGATTCGTTGATAATGGGTATTTGATAAAAGGGTATGAGGCTTGCTTATTTGTGTTGATAATTGCTAATATGATATGGGTCTAGTGATTTCACCATATTTTAACTCTAAAATTAGTGGTTGCAAATATTGATTTAATTTACTTGATTGCGTTCTTGTTTGAGAAAGGGGTTCATAATTTTGGATGTAAAGTTGCTAGTGGGTACTTGGGATTCCATTTAGATTGAGGCTAAAAATAGCTCAATTCGCCGGAAACACTTATTTAAGGGTCTAAGCTAGAGATAGTATGACCTCCCAAGCCTATATTGGTTGGTTTATGCCTAAACAATGGTGCTTGAACTAAGACCGTTGGATAAATGATTGTGAGATCGAAAGATTAACATTCATGCTTAAAACCAATGCTACCTATGCTGCTTAGTGAGAATTTATGCATTTGAGCAAGTACCTAGACCCATGTTCGAGTCCCATTAGAAGCTCATCCCTAGTCTTCCTCTCTCTTGTTTGCACCTCGCATTTACTTTATTGTTTGATTTGGAATTAAATTGTGACATATTCTCAATCCCCCCTTTTTACAAATCTCATTGGCTAAGCTACCATACCTTGTGGGATAGACCCCGACTCTTGTCGGGTAATATAATTTTTTTTTTGCTTAACAATCATCATTACCTCCGTAATGGAGAGTGTCATTTGAGTATTATCAAAAATGGCGCCATTGCCGGGGAATTGTGTTTGAATAGCCTTTTTGATTATGAATTGAAATCACTTCGTAGAGTGTTTGTTCCTTTTTATTTGGTTTGTTATTGGTGATTGGTTGCATGCAGACATTCCTCAAGCACCAATTCTAGTACTTCTCACTCAAACCATGTGCGCTTGAGAATGTGACCTTATTAGACCATGAGTTGGATATTTGGGGAGCCAAAGGAGTAATGGGTGCGATCTCCACTAGAGAAATTGAGGATTGGGTTAAGAGTGGTGCACGAAGGGATAGAGAGCTATCAATCGCCACCACACTTCTTGAATTCATAGAAGTGAGTGCCTCAAATCACCAGTTTGAAACAGTCAATACGATTGGTGTTGTTGGGGCCGTGAGGCTAGTGGAAGATGTAGATGGTTCGGATAAAGGTAGTGAAGAGGCATTTGTGGCAGACCACGAGATGGGTTCCCATGGAAGTCCCTAAAGTCTGGGAAGACATGATCATGGGAATCAAGGTTGGAACGAACAAAATGGTGGCTCTAGAATTGAATGTATGCTCGCAAGAGTGTTGGAGAAAGTAGAGTCCACTGAAGGAATCATCAAGGAGATGAGATATGATCTTGGGAGTCTTACCCAAACTGTGCACTCACACTCCATCACTATCGAACGTCTTGAAGAAAGAATGGTATGGCTCACTTCTCAATTCGAGTCTAAGCAAATAGAGGGAGATGAAGGAATGGGTGATATGAAAGACCTAACTGACCCCGTGGAGATTGCAAGCCCGAATACGAGTAATCCTAGAAACAGGAGGCCTTGGGGAAATGGTGTTTCAAAAACACTAAATCATGAGAACAAGGTTCTTAAGGTTTGCAAACCTTTCCCTACATGTCCACCTCCTTTCCCTCAATGTTTATTGCAAGAAAAAGGGGGTGAGACTCTGAAAGATTTTGTATCTATGTTAAGAAGAATCACCATCAACGTTCTAGCGAGTATTTCTTTCAATAGAATGCCTGAGTATGACAAGTTCGTGAAATAAATGTGCACTACATGTAACTTTGAAGAATATGGGGTTGTTAACATGTCCCCTCAAAGTAGTGCAATGCCATCGAGCGATTTTGTTAATGATGAGGTAACCCAGAGTATGTACACTGTTTGTGATGCAAATGGAGTGCACAAGTCTACAAAATTGGTGTGTTATGAAAACGCAAGTGTAAACCTGATGTCGCTAGCCACTTTTAGAAAGTTGGAGCTTGGGCAACCTATCATCACATATATGAAGTTTCTCATGATGGATCAGTCAATAAAGCACCCCTGGGGGTTGGATACAATATTTTGGTGAAGGTAGGTTGACTTGTGTACCCTATGGATTTCGTTGTGTTTGATTGCAAAGGGGGCTTCGAGATACCAATTGTCTTGGGGAAACCAAGTCTAAAAACAAAGCGCACTTTGAGCGAAATAGACTCGGGAATTAAAATTTTCCATAAATGAGGAAGAGGCAACCTTTGATTTGTGTAGATCTTCAAAACAACCAAATGACCTTCAAATGACATTTGCAATTGGCAAAATTGAGGAAAGCATTGACCTACACATAAAAGAGGGGTTCACCGATGAAGCATTAGAAGCGATGTTGTTGAATTATGGTTGTGAAAGCATAGAAGAATATGATGAGATTTGTTGTGCTTTAGTGGGAAGGGGTTCCTACTCCTATCCCCCCAAAGAAGCTCGATCTTGACTTAAAGAACAGGCAAACACCTTCCTCCAAACCTTCAATTATTGAACCACCTATATTAGAGCTCAAGCCGTTACCATCTCACTTGAAGTATGCCTACTTGGGTGCTAATGAGACCTTGCCAGTCACCATCTCCAACAATTTGAGTGATAAACAAGTAGAGGCATTGCTCAGAGTGTTGAAGAAGCACATTCGTGCCCTAGGGTGGACTATTACCGACATAATTGGCATACCCCCGGGGATATGCATGCACAAGATAAATATCCAAGAGGAAAGAACCCGTTCGATTAAGCATCAATAAAGGCTGAACCCGCCTATGCAAGAGGTGGTGAAGAAGGAGATTATGAAGTGGTTAGATGCCAGGGTGGTCTTTCCTATATCTGATAGTACCTGGGTCAGTCCAAATAGTGTGTGCGAAAGAAGGGTGGAATTACTATCGTGCCGAATGAAAAATATGAGATGATAGCGCTCAGACCCGTGACTGGATTAAATGCTAGATAGGTAGGCTGGATCCAATATGGATTATTGGAAATTGAACTCATGGACGGAGAAGGATTACTTCCATATCTTGTTCATGGATCAAATGCTAGATAGGTAGGCTGGCCGTGGTTTTTATTGCTTTCTTGATGGTTATTCCAGCTACAACCAGATCTCAATTGCCTCGGAAGATCAAGAGAAGACGACCTTTACATGCCCCTATGGGACTTTTGCATTCAAAAGAATGCCCTTTGGACTGTGCAATGCCCCGGCTACCTCCTAATGGTTCATGATGTCAATATTCTCATATATGGTCGAAGATACTATGGAGATCTTTATGGATGATTTCTCGGTAGTTGGGGATGAGTTTGGTGATTGTTTATAACACTTAGAGGAAGTGCTTAAACGATATGAGGAAACAAACTTGGTGCTAAATTGGGAGAAGTGCCATTTTATGGTAAATGAGGGGATAGTTTTGGGGCACAAAATATCTGAAAAAGGGCTTTAAGTTGATAAAGCCAAAATTGAAATCGTATCCAAGCTACCCCCTCTGAAAACTGTAAAAGGGAAAAGGAGTTTTCTAGGTCATGCCGGGTTCTATAGGCGTTTCATCAAGGATTTCTCAAAGGTGGCTTATCCTTTGTGTAAGTTGCTTGAAAAAGAAACCAAATTCGATTTTGATAGTAGCTGCATGAATGCCTTCCTCATATTGAAAGAGAAGTTAACATCAACCCCCATCATCATTGCACTGGATTGGACAAAGTTGTCCGAGCTTATGTGCGACACTAGCGGTGTAGCTTTAGGGGTTGTACTTAGTCAATGAAGAGAGAAACTCTTCCACCCAATCTACTATGCAACCAAAACTTGAATATGGCTCAAACAAATTACACCATGATGGAACAAGAGTTGTTGGCCATAGTTTTTGCCTTTGAAAAGTTACGGGCATATCGTTTGGGGACCAAAGTCGTAGTGCACGTCCGACGACAAGCTGCGAGAACGATGATGTTCAGGCTTGAACGGCACCGAGAATATTCGAAATGAAATCATACTATCAAAAATATAAATTACACATTAAAATGAGACTAGTGATACCCATATTTCTATACTTGTAGCCGGGTCGAAATTTAGGTCACGAGTGGACCCGTGGGTCCTGCAACTCGAAGCCGAAAATGAACGCGTGCAAAATGATCACAAGGTTCCAATGGTTGCATGCCCAGAAATTTAGAGGAATTGGGCAAGGATTTGGGGCTAAAACAGCCCACCAAACCAAGGAATTAAAGAGGAAATTTGCAAGAACTAAATTACAATTTAGCAATGAAACTTATCGGATTAAGGCCGAGAAAATGATCACGAAGCAAGAATAATTCCCCTCAAAGAGTTAATGAGCAAAGGTGGAGGAATTGGAGGTTTTAGAGGTGGTTTCTATGGAGAATTCGGAGTTGGGTGTTTAAATGAAAAGGAATGAAGAAGAAGCCAATATAAAGGCTGCCAGCGGATGCTACGCCTATGCGGCCATGGCGCTGCCTACGCGGCCATGCATACGTGGGAGGCCCAGATGCACGCATAGTCCAGGCACTTGCCTAGCATGAACGCAGCCAAGACACTACATCGCGGCAGCACACACACCGCCCAGGCGCTGCCTAGGCCATGACCGAGAAAGTGGGGCGGCTGACATGCTTCATCATGGATGCGGCGATGCCCCGCGTGGGTGATGGACATCTGATGCCATGACAACAACCAGCTGCCAACAACATTTCCAACTTGGAATTGACTCCGACGGACCCTCGAGAACACATCCGAGGTCCCGCAAACACAAATGAGCTGAGCTATTTGATTAAAAATGGCATTTCAGACTCAATGGAATTAACGAAAATCCCAACAGAGGACTATTTAATGAAAAGTGGGCCCCACACCCATAACCAACTTTAGGCCAATCATTCAAAAATGGAACACCAAGGCCTAAAACAAGTCCGCAAGCCTCGAGACCCAAACCAAAGGTCCCCCTAGCCCAAAGTCGACATTTCAGAGCTAACAACGCTGTCAGAATTTTCATCCGAGGACGTCTTCTATGAATGTTGAACAAAGTCAAACTTCTAAGTTCAACTGGCTAGAAAACACAAAAACTAAAACAAAACTAAATCATAAGCTCCCAGAGCCCGGCCAAGGGTCCACGTAGACCAAAATCCACTCTCCAGAGCTAACAAAATTATTGGAATTCGATCCCGAGTGTGTTTACCAAGAATGTTGACTGAGTCAACGATATCCTAAGTTAAGGCTCTAAAAGAGGGAAACAACCATAATGACCAAACAAACGGCCATGGAACTGAACCACCGATCCCAGCAAGCCACAAATGACTTGGGGCCACTACAAGAAAGCTCTAATCGTACAAAGAAAGCGTAAACACAAAAATCACCTGAAGGGTCATTACATCATCCCCTACTAAAAAGGACTTTCGTCCTCAAAAGTCAAGAACTAGGAAGTACCTGAAGGCTAAAACAGCTGCGAATACTGAGCCCGCAGATCTCTCTCGGTCTCCCAGGTAGCCTCCTAAATTACACGGTGCCTCCACTAAACTTTCACAACCAAAATCTCTCTAGATCTCAACCTCCCAACATCTCTGGCCAAAATAGCTACCGGCCCCTCAAAAAAGGCTACGCTCTCATCCAATTGAACTGTGTCCCACCACAACACATGAGACTCATCTGGAACATACCATCACAATATCGATACATAGAAAACTGGGTGTATAGCAGAGAACATCAGAGGAAAAGCTAACTAATAGGCAACACTACCAACCCTTTGAAGAATCTCAAACGGCCCAATGTACTTAGGGATAAGCTTTTCCCGTCTACCAAATCTCATCACGCCCTTCATGGGCGATACACGGAGGAATACCAAGTCACTAACGCTGAACTCAAAGGCACGAAGCCTACGATCAATGTAGCTCTTTTGCTTGCTTTGAGCTGCTCAAAGTCTATCTTGAATCACTCTGACTCTGTCTAAGGAATCATGAAGTAGATTTGTACGCTGCAGACTAGACTTCAAACTATCAAACCAACCAATCAGCGATCTGCAATGCCTACCATACGAAGCCTCAAAAGTTGCCATGCCAATACTTGAGTGTAAGCTATTATTATAAGCAAACTCGACTAAAGGCACAAAATGATCTCAAGAACCTCCAAAGTCAAGAACACAGGTCCAAAGCATGTCCTCCAGGACTTGAATAGTCCTCTCGGACTGGCAAACTATCTGAGGGTGGAATGAAGTACTAAGCAAAACCTCTGTACCCAAATCTCGCTGAATAGACCTCAAGAATTGAGATGTGAATTGAGTGCCGTGGTCTGAAATGATAGAAGCTGGGACCCCATGCAACCAAACAATCTCACAAAGGTAAATCTGATCTAACCTCTCGACATTATAAGTAGTCTGAACCTGCAAGAAGTGCACTGACTTAGTAAGCCAATCCACAATCACCCAAATAGAATCAAAACCCTAGAAGTACGAGGTAATCTAACTACAAAGTCCATAGTGATCCCTTCCCACTTCCACTCAAGAATGGGAAGTCACTGCATCAACCCACCAAGTCTTATGTGCTCGTACTTCACCTGCTGTCAGTTCAAGCACCAAGATACAAACTCCACGACATCTCGCTTCATACCACTTCACTAGTAAAGCTATCTCAAATCTCTATACATATTGGCTGCACCAGGTTGGCTGGAATATCTATAACAATGAGCCTCTTGAAGAATCAACTGAATCAGATCCCCAACTCTCAGAACACAATAGCGACTATCAAACCTCAAAACCCCATCTTAATCTAGAGTAGCCCGGCTGGCCTCAACCCGAACAACCTGATCACGAAGGTCACACAACCGCTGATCCTCAAACTGACGGCTCTGAATCAGATCAACCAAGGTAGGACAGACCTCAATGTTGGCGAGAACATTGCTAGGATCATACAACTCAAGCCTAACCAAATGGTTAGCCAAGGACTGGATGTACAAGGTCAACGACCGCTCTGAAACTAAAAGTGAAGCTAAGTTACCCATACTCATTGCCTTTCGACTCAAGGCGTCCACTACCATATTGCCTTGCCTTGATGGTACAGAATAGTGAAATCATGTCCTTCAACAATTCAATCCATCTCCTCTTCCTCGAGTTCAACTCTCGTTGACTCGTGATATACTGAAGACTGGAGTGATTGGTGAATATCTCATAGTGAACCCCATATAAGTAGTGCCTTCAAATATTGAGCGCAAAAACTACCATCACCAACTCCAATTCATGGGTGGGGTAGTTGCGCTCGTGAACCTTTAGTTGCCTCTACGCATATGCTATCACACGACCTTGATGCATTTATACACAACTAAGACCGACCCCTAAAGCATCACAATATACCAAGAAACCCTAACCCTCAACTAGCAAGGTCAACACTAGAGCTAAAGTCAATAAGGCCTTAAGCGTCTGGAAGCTATCCTCGCACCGATCTGACTACTAAAATGGGACTTCCTTCCTAGTCAGCCTAGTAAAAGGTGCTGCTATGGAAACAATCCCTCGATGAACCTCAGATAGTACCCTGATAACCCAACAAAGCTGCGAACCTCAGTAGAAGTAGTAGGTCTAGGCCAATCATGAACTGCTGATATCTTCCTCGAGTCCACTCTAATCCCATCCTTAGACACCACGTTTCATAGGAATGGAACTGACTCAAGCCAAAACTTGCACTTTGAAAACTTGGAATAAAGCCGATGATCTCTCAAAGACTGAAGTACAGTCCTCAAATGCTACTCATGCTCATCTCTACTCTATGAGTATATCAGGATGTCATCTATGAAGACTATCACGAATGAATCCAAATACGGGCTAAGAACCCTGTGCATCAAGTCCATGAAAGCTACGGGGGAATTAGTCAACCCAAAAGATATCACCAGGAACTCATAGTGGCCATAACGTGTATTGAATGCTATTTTAGGGATGTCCTCTGCCCTAATCCTCAACTAGTGGTAGCCTGATGTCAAATCTATCTTTGAAAACATGGCTAAACCCTAAAGATGATCAAACAAATCATCTATGCGTGGATAACCATTCCTCATAGTCACCCTATTCAACTGTCGATAATTAATACACATACGCATCGACCCATTCTTCTTCTTCACAAACAGAATAGAAGCACCCCAAGGAGATACACTTGGCCTAATGAAACCCTTAGCTAACAAGTACTGGACCTTCTCCTTAAGCTCTCTCAACTCAGCTAGAGCCATTCGATAAGGAGAAATTAAAATGGGCCTGGTACCCGTCTCTAACTAAATAGCAAAGTCGATAGCTCTCTCAGGTAGGAGTCTTGGCAGGTCAGTATGGAACACATCTATGAAATATCTAACCACAGGAACTGACTCAGGGGAAGAAGGGTCAGCACTAGCATCTTAGACATATGCTAGATAAGCCAAACACCTACGAGAAATCAACTTCCTAGCTGGAAGGAAAAAGATGATCCAAGACGGTGCATGGCTAACCGAGCCCAGCCACATAATTGGAGATACGCCAGGCACGACTATGGTAATAGTCTTGGCATAACAATCCAAAATTGCATAATGAGGGGATAACCAGTCCATGCCCAGAATCATATCAAAATCTAACATATAAGGGATCATCAAATCACCCTAAGTCTCCAAATCACCAACATAAATCACACAAGACCTCACAACCCAATCCACTACTAAAAAATCTCTTGCTGGGGTCAAAATAAATACAGGAACAAATAATGGCTCACTAGTCAAAATCAAACAAGTCAAATAGTAGGCAGAAACATACGAGCAAGTGGATCCAAGATCAAATAAAGCATAAGCTGGCAGACAACATAAAGAAATTAGAGCTATGATCACAGCATTTGAGGCCTCTGCCTTCGATCTCCCAGGTAACACATAAAACTGACGACGACCACCACATGGCCGACCGTTATCCCTACCACCCTACCTACCTTATGGGGCACCACCCCTATCCTTTCCACCACCTCCTCTAGATAGTGGCTTAATTTCACATAGAGGCTGAGCTGGCTGAACTGTACCCTACCCAGGCAATCTCTAGCATGATGACCAATAATACCATAATCATAGAAAGTTGTACCCCACTTGGGGCACTCTCTGGCATAGTGACCGCTAACACCACACTCATAGCAAGGCCGTGATGGACCACCCTATCAAGATCGACCAGCTGAAATTGTATGGCCACCACGGCCCAATGCCCCAGAAGCTGCACCCCTCGAAGACTGACCACGGTGACCATGCTGGTTATTCGGACCCTTCTTAAGCTGATAACTACCAGAAGACTGAAGTGAAGCCTGAAGTGAAGCCTGAACTGGTTGACTAGACTGACCCTGGTGCTGCTGTGGCTGATAACCTCAGTCCTACTATCCTGAACCACTACTACCATAATGAGAACCACTGTAGCTACCTGATGTCGAGGGCCTCTTATCTCTGGCCCCAGAGATATGATGATGCAAATCCTATATGGTACGGGCATAGTCTGTAATAGCTTGGACTGATCATCCACTAGCAACCAATATCTCAACTGGCTCTCTAAACTTTGTACGCAATCCCCAAACAAACCTACGGACTCTGTCAGGCTCAGTTGGCATGATCATATCCCCAAATAGAGCAAGCTGGTGGAAGCGAGTTTTATACTTTAAGACAGTTATAGAACCCTGCATAAGTCTAGTGAACTTCTCCCTACGATGCTCTCTGTCGCTCTTTGGCAAGAACTTGGCCATGAAGGCCTCATAGAACTTGGACCAAGACAACGGAGGAGCCAGAGATGATCTGCAAGCAACCTAGGCCCTATAGCTGATAAGTAGTATACCCTACTCTTTAAGTCTCTAATAAGACCAAATGGTGTAGTGTCTCCTCACAAGTAGTGATAAAATAATGTGGATCCTGACCAGAAGTATCGTCGAACCTCAGAGTTGCCAATATCTAAAATCTACCTAATGTCTTCTGCTCTATCTCTCTCATAGCTGGGCGAGGAGAAAATGGTTGTGCAATAGATGGAACCGAAATGACCTCAGCATAGGGAGCCGCACTAGGAGGCTGCGCTCCTAAACTCTATGCACCCAAGGCTACCCCTTGAGGGGATGTCTGTGCTACCTCAGCAGAATGATCCCCGATCATACTGAATAACTGTAGAAGTGAACCCTGAATACCTGAAGACTAAGCTGGGGCTGAAGCTGGCACAGAAACTGGTGCTGGCATTGGTGAAACCTAGGCTTTCGCCTGGACTTCATGGTGCTGCTCAAGAATAAACTAAGGCTCATACTCGGGCTCAACCTCGACCTTAGGAGCTCTAAGATGTTTCCTAAGATGCCCCTGTAGCCTCTTAAAAATTGAGTACGAACGTCTTCACCCCAATCCACAAGACTCAACTAGAGATTGGCTCCTATACCAATGACTTCGGTGAACCTAGGGATTTGATACCATGCTATCACATCTCGATTTCTCGGTTATGATGGCACCTATAACCTCCTAGTAGGCGAACTAATCCCCGTAGCCCAAAATGGTTAGTAATGGGCTACTATCTAACAAGCAGGTAGAAAAAACATAATATAGGCAGAGTCAAGGGATATACGATAAATAAAAGGGACAACAAAAATATAAATAGAGAATCTAAAACCATCCCAAAACTTGGTATCATAGATTAAGACCAGAAAATACATCAACATAGTACAAAAGGATCCAAAATAATATATACATATCTGTATCCGAATAAAAAAAAGAGTACATGATACACAAGATAAACAAAAAGCTAAGCTCCGGTTGACAAGAGCTCACCTGCAGTCTCAAATGCTCCCAAAAGTTAGCCCGCACAAGTCTCCAATGGATCATCAACGATGGCTCACACTAGGATCTGCATTAGAAAGATGCAGAGTGTAGTATGAGCACCAATTACTAAGCAACGCGTACCCAATAGGTATCTGATGTGTCATTATTTCATGGAACTTTCAACGCTTAATACTAAGGATTTTTGGGTGTTCTTAAGAATGTTTTGTTAGATTTGATGTCATTTGTTGCTTGTACAGGGAAAAGTCAGGAAAATATAAAAATACCAAAGTATTGCAGTTTTCTGGGCAAAAGTCATGCCCCACCGGCATGGGATGCACCACGTCTCGTGGGAGAAAATGTCTGAATAAGGCAGCAGGAGAAGCTAAGGCATTGAAGCCTGACAGGCTGCCATGACCCCCGTGAATGACATGACGGGACATTGCAGGGCTCATCAATATAAGCCGGAGACCAATGTGAAGCAGCCAAGTAAGGGCAATGGGCAACCACGATGGGCGTCGCACTCACGATGTCCCATCACAACTGCCTTTGGAAACAAGAAAGTGAGAATGTTAAGAGACCAAGAAAAGCCAACAGGCAACCACGATGGGCATCGCAGCCACAACATCCCATCACAGCAACCCATGAGAACGAGGCAGCGGACTTGGAGTTCAGATGGAAAAAATCCCGATGGGTACCCACGATGCCTGTTGCATCCACGACAGCCCGTGAGGCACCCCATCGGGGGTGCCGTGTACAGATTTCCCAGTCTTTTTAGGATTTGATATTTGTTGTCAATAAATACATTCCCTTAGGGTTTATTTTGGAGTTTTGGTTTTTGTTACCAAGTTTACTACATTGTGACTCATTTTTGAGACATTAATTCATAGTTTTGAGAATTCAAAGATTGTTCTTGATTTTATTGAAGTGTTCTTGAGATTTCTTCAAGATTCTGGATTTCTTTACTTCTTCTTGTAAGTATATACTCATGATTGTTCCAAAAGTTCTTGTTTGTTTACTTATTAACATGAGTAGCTTAATCCACAACTAAGGTTATGGGAATCATGAAGGATAAAGTAGGCAAAGTACTTGGTAATTTTAGGGCGGCGTTTGTGCATGTATTGTTCTTCCCTTTGTTTTGATTGCTTTTTAACGGTTTACAATGTTAGAACTTGCCTTATCCTTACTTTCTAGACCAAGGAGGTAATGGATGGGAAAAGGGTTATTCAACAACAGATATTTGAGGCTTCAACCCCTCATCTAATAGCTTAACCTTGTCCGGAAATATCTAATCTGGGATCCAGGGTAAGGGTTAGTAAATCATACACCCACAGCTGGACCAAGGCATGTGGTGAAATTCATCAATCTGAGGGACCAACTATTTAGGTGAACCCAACTTACCGATTCTACATGCTAAGCATCAAGCTAGTTTACTAAATACAACGCCTTACTAAGTTATGATCTCATGGGGAACACTACCCTAGTCACTTCTCTCATTGATAACAACTTTTGAAATTGATACTTGTTACTTGTTTGATACTTAATTACAAAAATATTTGTCACTTAAAACCCCCTTTCGAGGGAAATAAATGGCTAACAATGCAAGTAAACACTCATCCACCATATTCTCTATGGGATCGACCCCAACCTTCATTGGGTTCTATATTTGAACATCGACTGCTTACACTTCTAAAAAGAGGTATAATTTAGGGATATCAAATTTTGGCACTGTTGCCAGGGTATACGGTTTAGGATTAAGAGAGATTGTGTTTATTTCACTTAGTCCTTATTTCTTGATTTTACCTTTTGTATTTTTTTTTGTTTTATTACGCAGGTTGCACACTTGTGCATGCCTAGTACAAGACTCAAGCTAATCCCTTGATCCTATACGATCCTGAAATCCCTAGAACTCTAAGAAACATGGATAAAGAGGGAGAGTATGAGACATCTAAATAGGTTACAACTCGGTTGATGGCCAAAGAGGAGGAAAGGAAAAAGGCAGGGGAAGACGCCCTTGCTGCTAAAGATGCTCAAATGACAGCAAACCTTGAAACTCAAAATGTGGCAGCTGAGCAAGTAAGGATAGCACGACAACAAACTGCCTGTCAAGTCACACTCGATGCACAAGTTGTGAGAGATGAGGCAGCAACTAGAAGGAATTTGTTACAGAATAGGGGACGACATATACAACAGTCGAGGCATGTCCCTCGCTACCATGATGATGATGATGATGTAGAAGATTTGGGCATTATTGGACCCATAGTATTTCCACCACTGCCAGAAGGAATGAAGTTTGACATTACCAGTACCATAATCTAGTTGCTGAACCTGAAGGGACTATATGCTGGAAAGCCCACTGAGGATGCCAATCTACATGTGATGAATTTTGTGGAGATTTGCAAAGCTTATAATAGACCAGGAGTGATGCAAGATGCTATTTGACTAAGACTATTTCTATTCTCACTGACTAGAGAGGTGACTGTGTGGCTTACTGAATTGCCTGATAATTCCATATATACATGGCACGAGTTGAAGACTCAGTTTCTGGAACAGTCCTTTCCTCCATCAAGGATGTTGTAGCTGAAGCAAGAAGTCTATAGTTTTAAGTAGCTAGCTGCAAAGGCATTATATTAACATGGTTGAGGTTCAATAAGAAGCTGAAACAAGTTCTAAAACACAGAATCCCTTCACGTCATCTGATTGAGATCTTCTACAAAGCACTGAATGCCAACACAAAAGCAGCAGCTGACACTGTAACTGGAGGGGCATTCATGGAGAATTCATATATTAAAGCTTTTGAGATGCTTGACAGGGTTACCAAGACCAACAGAGCATGGCTTACTGGAGAGTCTAAGATCCCAGCAGGTACATATGTGATTGGTAAGTCCATTGAACTTCAACATTTACAAGACATCAGACAAGAAGTTGCTGAATTGAAGACAAGCATTGGGTTGGTTACAAAGAAAATCCTAGATTAGGGAGTAGAAAAAGTGAAAGCCATTAGTTCGCAAGGGAAAGCACCAAGGCTAGACGATTACTTATCTAATGAGGAGGTTATTTATTTGAATGATCAAGGAATGGATTTCCAGGCCTCTGGCCAAGGAAATCAAGGTCGAAACAGAGATAGATAACAACTACAATTGGTCCAGCTACAGAGATAGGAGAAGAGCTAGAGACAGGGATGGTGAATGGCATAAAAAGGATGGTTACAAGAATGATAGAAGTGGTCTGTATGTCCACCCAGGAAATCGTGACGATAGACCTAAACAACCATCCATGAGGGAGCTGCTCAACGAAGTATTTCAAAAGGTTGATTCTACGGATGCAAGCATGAAAGAAATGAGGGCTGACTGTTTATGTATGACTTAAAAAGTGGAGGCTCATTCTGTTACCATAAATTAACTTGAGACTCATATGAACCAGATGTCTACTAGCATAAACCCCCGTCAAAAGGGAACTCTCCTAAGTAACACCATTCAGAATCCAAAGAATGATTGACAGGTCATGGCTGTGGCTACCAAAAGCAAAAAACAAACTGTTGACCCTCCTATGCCTATAGTTATTGATAAGCTGGCCAAGTTTGAAAAGGATGATGCTGAGATTACGGTCAAGTCTGAGGAAAAAGATAGAGGTGAAGGGCCAAGTGAGAGGAGGCCTTCTAATTCAAAAGTAAAGAAAAAAGAGGTTGCACCGGTCTTGAAGCCCATGCCATTGACTTCTCTCTCTTACCCATAGAGATTGAAGAAAAAGGTTGAGGACGGCAAATTTCACAAGTTCATCTCTATGCTGAAGCAACTTTTAGTCAATATCCCTTTAGTTGAAGCATTAGGGTAGATGCTTGGATATGCTAAATCCATGAAGGATCTGGTGACTAGGAAGAGAACGGTGAGCTTTGAGCCATTTGATAATTTGCACCATTATAGTGCAATAGCCTGCCATTCTTTAGTTCAGAAAAAAGAAGATCCTAGAGCTTTCACTATTCCTTGAACCATTGGAGCATTCTACTTTGCTAAAGCATTGTGTGATCTTGGTGCTAGTATCAATCTGATGCCACTAGCAATGTTTAATCAGTTGGGCTTGGGAGCCCCCAAATCGACTACAATACGTCTTCTTATGGCAGATTGCACAGTGAAAAGGCCCGTAGGAATCCTCTATGATGTACTTGTAAAGGTTGACACTTTTATATTTCCTATGGACTTTGTGATCCTTAACTGTGAGGTTGCATTTGAGGTTCCTATAATCTTGGGATAACCATTCCTTGCCACCGGATGTGCATTGGTTGACTTAGAGACTGGGCAGATGAAGTTTAGATTGAATGATGTGGTAGTTACTTTTAATGTCTGCCAATCAATGAAGCATCATGATGACATGCACGTGGTTTCAGTTATTGATGTAGTTGATTAGGATCAGCTAATAGTGCCTGTTGAGGAGAGACTTGGTGCTGAAGCACTTGTGGCTCTGATTATGAATTTAGATGGAGATGATATTAAGGAGTATGATGAGATGGTTGAAGCACTTGCATGTATGGGGTCCTATAGCTATGCTCCAAAGAAGCTTGATTTGAACTTAATAAATAGACAAACACCGCTTGCCAGACCATCTATTGAAGATCCTCCAGTCTTGGAGCTCTAAGCGCTTCCATCTCATTTTTGATATGTGTTCTTAGGATAAAATGAGACCTTGCCAGTTATTATTGCTGGCAGACTTAGGTGAAGGGCAAGTTGAAGCTCTGGTTTCTGTGTTGAGGAAGTTTAAAAGGGCCATTGGTTGGTCCATTATTGACATCATTAGGATTCCACCTGGAATTTGCACTCACAAGATTCAGCTAGCCCCAGATTGCATTCCGAGTATTGAGCACCAGCGTAAGTTGAATCAACCTATGCAAGAGGTTGTCAAGAAGAAGATTATAAAGTGGCTGGATGTAAGTGTAGTTTACCCTATTGTTGATAGCAAGTGGGTAATCCCAGTTCAATGTGTGCCAAAGAAAGATGGGATTACTGTAGTCCCAAATGCAAAGATTGAGTTGATTCCAATAAGGCCAGTCATAGGTTGGCGCATATGCATAGATTAAAGGAAGCTGAACGCTTGGATTGAAAAGGACCATTTTCGTATGCCGTTCATGGATCAAATTTTAGACCGTCTTGCTGGTAGAGGATGGTATTATTTTCTTGATGGTTTTTCAGGATATAATCAGATCATGATTGCTCCTGAAGACCAAGAGAAGACCACTTTCACCTATCCGTATGGGATATTTGCTTTCAAGAGGATGCCTTTTGGTCTATGCAATGCACCAATGAAATTTTAGCATTGCATGATGTCTATTTTCTCTGACATGGTAGAGGACACTATCGAGGTGTTCATGGATGACTTTTTAGTGGTTGGTGACTCTTTGGTTCATCTCAATTGTGTGCTAAGTAGGTGTGAAGAATGCAAATTGGTACTTAATTCGGAGAAGTGTAACTTCATGGTGAAAGAGGGTATAGTGCTTATCCATCGGATCTCCAAGAAGAGTATAGAAGTTAACAAAGCAAACATAGAGGTGATTGAAAAATTGCCTCCACCAGTTTCTGTGAAGGGAATTCGAAGCCTTTTGGGGCATGCTGGTTTCTATCGGAGGTTTATCAAGGATTTCTCCAAAATTACAAATCCATTGTGCAAGTTGTTGTAGAAGGAGGTAAAATTTGTGTTTGATGATGCATGTCTAAAGGCATTCGAGTGCCTTAAGGAAAAGTTGGTGTCTACTCCCATCATTATTTCTCCTAATTGGTCTCAGCCTTTTGAGGTTTTGTGCAATGCTAGTGGAGTGGCGCTAGGAGCAGTCCTGGGCCAAAGGCATGAAAAGATTCTTCATCCCATATACTATGCTAGAAAATCACTTAATCCTACTCAAAAGAACTACACGGTGACTGAGCAAGAGCTGCTTGTTGTGGTCTTTGCGTTTGATAAATTCATATCATATTTGCTTGGCACTAAGGTGGTGATGCACACTGACCATGTATCCCTTCTCTACCATATGGTAAAGAAGGACGCAAAGTCAAGATTGATTAGGTGGGTATTGCTACTATAAAAGTTTGACTTTGAAGTCAAGGACCGAAAGGGTACAAAAAATCAGGTAGCAGACCACTTGTCTAGGTTAGAAGAAGAGGCGATGCTGAAGCTGAATGATGAGCAGGAAATTGATGATTGGTTTCTGGATGAGCAGGTGTTGGATGCCTTTTAATACCTGATCCCATGGTTTGAATATTTTTCCAACTATTTAGCAAGTGATTTGGTGCCTCCTGATATGTCTGTTCACCAAAGAAGAAAGTTCATGTCCGATGTCAAGAAATACTTCTGGGATGAGCCATTCTTGTTTCGTGTGTGTGCTGATACTATGATCCGTAGATGTGTGCCTAAAGTTGAGATGATGGAGATTCTAGAGGATTTCCATTCATCCCCTATTGGGGGACATCATAGTGGTATCCGGACTGCATACAAGATCTTACAATGCGGCTACTATTGGCCGATAATTCAATAAGACGCCTATGATTTTTCTAAAGCTTGAAGCATGTGTCAAAGGGAAGGAGGTATATCAAGGAGGCATGAGATTTCTCTAACTCCCATCCTTGTGATCAAGCTATTTGACGTTTGGGGTATTGACTTCATAGGCCCATTTATGATGTCTAATGGAAATCAATACATATTGGTGGCTGTCGACTATGTATCAAAATGGGTGGAGGCAGTTGCGCTTCCCAGTAATGAGGGTAAGTGTTTCACAACATTCTTGAAAGAGAACATCTTCTCCAGATTCAGTACCCTAAGGACAATCATTAGTGATGGAGGCTCTCACTTCTGCAACAAGCTGTTTCAGGATTTACTAGAGAAATATGGAGTAAAGAACAATGTTGCTACCCCTATCATGCCCAGACTAGTGGGCAATTGGAAGTCTATAATCCTGAAATAAAGTAAATCCTGTCCAAGACTGCAGTGCCAACAGAAAAAATTGGTCGCAGAAACTAGATGATGCTTTGTGGGCATATTGGACTGAATTCAAGATGCCAATAGGTATGTCACCATATCAGCTTGTGTTTGGAAAGGCGTGCCATCTTCCTACTAGAGCATAAGGCCATGTGGGCATTAAATAAAGTGAACTTAGATTGGTTTGAAGTATCATTGCAGTGGCTTGGGAAGCTAAATAAGTTAGATGAGTTCCGCCTGAATGCATATGAGAGTTTGACATTGTATAAAGGGAAGATGAAGTTGTATCATGATCGGAAGATAGAAAAGAGAAATTTCCAGCCGGGTGACTTGGTCCTTCTTTTCAATTCCAGACTTCGCTTGTTTCCTGGCAAGTTGAAGTCCAAGTGGATTGGACCATTCAAAGTGGTACAAGTGTTTCCTTACGGGTCCGTTGAACTTGAGAATCATGATGGCAAAAGGTTCAAGGCTAATGGGTAGCAGATCAAAGAATATTTGGGTAGGACCTCCCACGCCCATGGAACAGGGTTGTGGGAGGATAATTTTTCCTGCTCAATTCTCTGTCCCATTCCGACGCCCTGTGGCACAAGACGTCGGACCTCCCACGCCTGTGGGAGGCCAAATTTCTTGAATTTTTTTAAGTATCAAATTTTTCTGGTTTTTGATTTTTGTTTCAGTTGCTAAAGGTGGTTACCCGCAGGCACTAAATGGCACCAATGACATCACTACAACGTGGGGGAGAGGGGAGGGGGGAGGGGGGAGGGGGTGCAAAAAGAAAAGGATACATCAGTAAAGTCTCGATTAAAGGATCAAAGCGATTCTGAAGTCAAGAAGAGTGACTCAGACAACACCCCCTCGTCCGGGCAACTAGAAGAAAGTTGATAGTATCTATTTCCCCCTAGTCTGAAGAGGGGGACAGATCATCTTCCGGCTCAACTAGTTCTAACACAGAGAGGGACCATGCTCCTTCACCAGCTAAAGGAGGGCAAAAACCAGCTACCCAGGTTTCTAGTGGCCTGAAAACTGGGACCGAGTAGGGAAATGATGATGAATCAGGGTCTGAGCACAATTTGGCCAAAGATGTGGAGGGTGATGTTGATTCTGATACCGAGACCACTACTCCAAAAAGGGATCCTACTTCACCAACTTTGACAGCCCCTGGAACAACGCTGGTACTCGCTCAAAGACCAGATGGTTGGTGAAAGAGTCCCAGAAAATATTTGACTACGGGCTAGCCACCATGGCTAAGGGGTACATGAAGCGTCCTATCATGGAGGAATGGGGGATAGATCACTTCAAGATAAAGGACTTCCCCAAGCTGGATGAATACTTCCGGTACTACAAGTTGGGTTGGACTAGCAAGCCACTCCCAAATTACCAGCCGACTCTCATGAGGGAGTTCTATGCAAACTATCAGGCCATCCAGGAAAGTAGATGCAAAAAGGGCTAGAAGATTGTAGACTTGCCCGCTCTTGAGAGAATACCAGTAAGAGGTGTCCCGGTTAACATCTCGGCCGAAATCATAAACAAATTTCTTTTTGGTCCTGAGTTTATGGTTACCACCGACACCTTTGACTTTGACTACCGAATCAAGAATGAGCTAAAGCAGACAAATTGGTTGGCCAAGCATCTTACAATGACTGGGGCACCAAAGTGGCTCAACCAGGACAAGGCGCAGATCACAAAGGCTTCGCTATCATTTGAGGCCAAATTCTAGTAGGCCCTGGTGCGACTCCGGCTCATTCTGATGGGTGTCGACAATAAGTTGACTCTTGAATGGGCCATCCTAGTGGCTAGTATGATGTGCAAGTACAATCTGAACTTTGGGAACATTATTGCTGAAGAAATCCGGGATAGAGTCACCAAGATCAGTTTATCCTATCCATTTCCCCGCCTCATAACTGAATTGTGTGATGAAGCTGATGTACCAATGTATGTGGGTATTGATCATGCAGAGTAAGTGATAAGTCGGTAATCTACCAACTTATTGAGCCTATATCCATGAATTATTGCTATATTTTGAATTGATTTAGAGTTTCTTATGACCTTTATTGATGTCTATGCAAGTACTTTTGATAGAAGATGAAGAACAAGGATATGGACCCAAAAAGAACCAAAAGGAGCTAAGTGTGAAAAGTTTAGAAAAGCTGAAGAATCTGAACCAAGATGCGGTGGTTGTGCAACACGTATTAGCCGAGGTGCGGTTCACACCTCTTTTGCATGAAGCCACTAAAGTTGCTGAAGATTTTGCTAAGAAGTGCGATAGTTGTGCGACGCGCACATCCCGTGGTGTGAAATGCACCACCTTCGCATAAAGCCCACAATTTCAGCTGAAGTCACTGGTCGAGTTGAAGCAGGTGTACAACGCGCATATCGTGACGTGCGAACCACACATCGCATCGTATACCTCCCAAAGGGAAAACTTGTCCTAATTTTATGTCACAACTTGGGAACATATAAAAGGCCATTTTAGGCTCAATTTGTATATACAATACTTCAGACCTGATTCTTAGAGAATAGTTTTTGCTTTGTAAATAATTTTCCACCTCCATTGAGATGAGGGTTTCAATCCAAATCTATTGGTTAACAATTTGTGTGCCTAATTTGATTCTAAAACATGTGATTCAGCTATAACGGATGGGAATTTGACTTACCCAGATGGTATATCTTCTTCTCTTACTATGAGTGGCTAAATTCTCTTGTCTAGGGGTGTATTGATGATGGGTGCTTAGCTAATGGGTGTGGGTGTTGTTAATTCACCTTTATAATTGCAAATTTGTCATGGGTCTAGTAATTTCACCAAGTTTTAATCCTAAAATTGGTGGTTGCAAACATTAATTTATATTACTTAGCTATGTGATTGCTCGGGAGAGAATTTCATAGTTGTGGATGTGAAATTGCTAGTGGGTACTTGGGAATCCATCTAGATGGGAGGCTATAAATAGCTCTAATCGCCGGAATCTCCCATTTAAGGGTCCGAGCTAGAAATAGGATGACCTCCCCAAGCAAATTTTGGTTGATTGTTTATCATACCGATGATGTTCAAACTGAAATCATCAGAAATATGGATGTTGATCGAATGATAGCATTTCACACCTATGATCAACGCTATCCATGTCAATAGGTGAAAGTAGAAGTGAATTAATGATTACCCCATCCTATAGCTAATGCCCCATCAGATATGCATCCCTAGTTTTCTAAATCACTCGGTACACCCATCTTTAGTTTTATTGCTTTTTTCGTTGAATTGTGTTAGTAGTGACAACTTTCCCAATTCCCCCTATCCTTTTAATTTTTTTAAGCAATTACTCTCGCCTTGAAATCAACTCATACAATCTTTAGTTGGCTGAGTCAAGTCCCTTGGGTACGACCCCGACACCGTTGGGTTTATAAATTTTGTTTTGATGTAGAATCACCATGGCCTCCTAATTGAAGAGCATGATTTGAGCGTTCATAAAAAATGGAGCCGTTGCCGGGGACTTGAGTGTTAGCTAATTTTTGATTATTTTTTTGAAGTCAAATTGAGGGTATTTGTTTTCTTTTACTTTTTTTTATTTGTGTTGATTGAGTAGGCTAGCTATGGATGAAGCCAATGATAATAAGAGCATTGGTGGCCTCGACAATGCCAACGCTGCTGAGCCTATGATGCAAGGAGGTGTAGGTGCAATCTGCCTACCCCCCTCGGTGGGAAATGTTGTCTTCCACGTGCCAAGCACCATGCTCCACTTGATTCAAATGAAAGTATTATTTGGTTGAGCATCCCATGAGGATTACAACCGGCATATTCAAAATTTTGTGGAGATTTTCCAACCATACATCATTCAAAAAATCTCCCAAGAGTCCATCCGATTGCGCCTATTCCCATTCACATTGATGGGAAGACACGACGTGGTTGAAGGAATTTCCGAACAGATCCATCACATCTTGGGTCAAGTTGGTTGAAGCATTCACTTCGAGGTTTTTTCCTTCGTCTCGCATGATGAAACTCCGAAACGAAATCACCAACTTCAAGCAACTCCCGGATGAGCCCCTACATGAGGTTTGGCTACGATTCAAGAAGAAGCTTCTCTTGTTCCCAAACCATGAGTTTTCAAAAAATGTGTTGCTCCAAAGGTTCTACCAGTCATTAAACTCCGTCAACAAATCAGTGGTTGATAACCTTGGAGGTGGCACCTTCATGGATTCAGAATTCCCCATTGCCTAAGTGCTATTAGAACGAATGACCAAGACTAACCAAGCTTGGCACAAGAGAGAGGCAGAGGTACCAACTTCGAGAATGCCCTAAACAATCTTATCAAATGAGATAAGGAGGAAAGAGGAGGAGTGTGATAAGACAATGGCCAAGATGATGACGTAATTTGACTTGATGGCCAAACATGTCATGAGAGCTGGTGGTGTTAAGAAGGTGAATGCAGTGAGTACACTGGAGATTCAAGTGAGTGATGTGGAGCTTATGACTGAGGTTGATGGTAATCTATGCTTTGTGTCGGTGGGTTCTCACCCCGGGTATTATTGCCCACGGGAGGAGAATTAAGGTTGGATTAGAGACAAAGTGAGGGATGGTAATTGGCGTGACAGAGACAAGAATGGTGATTGCTTCAATCACCGGAGTTCTAATCCTTACATCCCTCCAAACAAATCTGATTCTCTCTACAAACCAGGCACAAGCAACCCCGACCATTCCAAGTTGGAGGACTTGTTGTCCTTGGTTCTTAAGAAGGTGGACACCACAAATATGGGAGTGAGCAAGCTAAAGAGTGAGGTCTCAACACTTCACCAAACTGTGAGCTCCCACCCAACCTCAATCAAGCATCTTGAGGCCCAAATGACCCATCTATCAAGACAAATGAACCCTCGGATGAAAGAGACATTGCCTAGCGACACCATCGCTAACCCCAAAAATGATTAAGGATTGAGGTAGTATCGTCATTCCACGATGTTAAATCAAGTGCTGCTTGGGAGGCAACCCAAGTTTCTTTCTTTGTTTTTGGTTATCTTGTGTTATTTTTGGTGTTTTTGTAGGGAATGCATGGATAAAATATAGGACAAGGGAAAGCAATGAAAAAAGGGGCCATGCGGTGGACTGTGCAGACCGCACAAGCAATTATGCGCATCGCACAACCTATCACACTTTACACCAGAAGACCTGAAGGAGATCTAAAAAATAGGAGGTGATACGCGTTGGACCGTGCAGATTGTACGAGCCCAAGTGTGCATCGCACCTCCATCGAACGATGACACAAATGCCTGGGCAAACCAAGGAGGGAAATAGGGAGCTTGTGCAATACGCCATGCGGTCCGCACGTTGCCTGGTGCGAATCACATGTCACAGTGCATGAAAGGTAAATTTGAATTTTAATTGACCTAACCCATTGACCGACCTAACTCGGAGACGACCTGGCCAACTTTTCTTCTTCTTTTTCTTTTAAAACTGCCTCTTCTCTTCTTTTTCCACTATCTTTCTCCACAACTCCCAAAATTCTCTCTAAATCCCTCAAACTCTCCCAAAACCTTTTTCTCCTCTCACCCAACCTTCTCTGCTATGCATCCACCATTGCCGCTGTCATTCTCCGGAAAGTTCTTGTGGGTCACCATTGTTGGAGTTCAAAAAGCTTTGATTTTCACTCTTCCCTTCATAATCTTCACTTGTGGTAAGTTACCCAACATCAAATAATTGTTTTTATGAATGATGGGAACTCATATTGTGAAGCATGCTTAGTAAAATTGCCATGTTAATTTTGGGTGAGATCCAAAAATTTTGGGTCCCTAATTTTTAGTTGTTTTTGATAATATATCTTAGAATCAACTTGGTAGGGATTTGATTTTATGAATACCTGTTGATTGGTAGTAATGTTTAGCCTTGAAATCTGTGTTGGGGTGAAGTCTGAGTAACCTACTCGTGACTAACGAGTGATTAGGACCGATGATGGATTGAGTGACATCATTCTTAAGGGCAAATCATCGTTTGTCACAAGATTTTGATTGATAGTTAACTATTGAGGTTGAATGTTGCTAATTGTATGCCCATGACCCTTGTTGAAAATCTATTTGTGGTGTATGTTTGGTGAAGGAAAGATTGATTGTTGCTATGCTTATTGGTGCCCATTGTGCAAGAAGGGCTTGATGTTCCTGATGATAGATGGGGTAACGTCTATCTTAAGGGAAGTCATTGAGTTCTTTCTTGCTTGTGTTTGTGTCAATAGAAATCCGGGGAAGTATGAGTACCCGGAAGTTAAGGTCATAATCCATTTTCCCCTTTGTTTAATGTGATTTGGTTATTGTGTAGTGCCAAGTGCCGAAGCACATCTTGCTCTATGAATCATACGCGTAACTCACAAGAACACAAGGAACTAAAAATTCCAATTGTGCCATTGAGTATTTTGCATACGATGCACAAATCTTGATGTGTGGAATCGCACAAAGTTGAAAAAAATGAGCAGGTCACTGATCTGAGGAGCGACACGTGGTGCAACACGCACTCCTGATGGTGAGAATCGCACCAGCATCGCACCTCAGTTAAAAGAAAATCCATGAAGGTTCTGTGGGCTTGTGCGACAGCACATGCGACACGCACTCCTCCTGGTGTGTTTCACATGTGGTCTGCATAAGACAACAATTACCTACTTTGTTTTTCTAATCCATTGCATTCCATCCTTTGTAGTTGCTAACTTCTTTTTAGGCTGTGTTTTTGTATCTTTGCTCACAATCTCTGGTTGCAGAATTTGTCTTCTAACATGCGACACACAGAGGGACAACCTAGACAAAGGTCGGCTGCAGAAGAAGCAAGGCTCCATTTTAGGGTAGAGGGCATGAAAGCTACTACACTAGGGACAAAAAAAGAACTTTTAATGTGGAGCAAAGCTTTAATTTGGGGGAAGTTGGAGACGAGCTGCCCAATATGCACCATCAGTTTTATGTTAGAGAGTGGCAGCCATTTTAAGACGTGCTCGGGGGATACTATGAAGAGATAGTATGGGAATTCTTTGCAGCTTACCAAGCCATACAGGATTCCAAGGGCTATAAAAGTCCCAAGGACACGTTCCCCAATATAGATGCGGTCATCGTCCGGGGCAAGAAAGTGTCCGTTACCCACGCCGCCATCAATGCTATTTATAAGGAACACCCAATCGATCCTGCACCAGCCCTCATGGCTAGACTGATGGCCAAACAAAAGCCATATGAGGAGACATCCCCCACCATTGCTTTGGGAACCCCTGTGTGGTCTACCATGGGTGGAGATATCCCGAGGAGGTCCTTGGTTTTTGAGGTGCGGCTTTGGTATGATCTTATTTTCAACCGTCTTCTCCCCTCTCAAAATGACCAAAAGATAACTCAAGAGGGTGCCATTCTAATTGAGGCCATTATGACGGGGGAACATGTAAACTTTGGAGAGGTGGCAACAATGGTAATACAGAGGAAAGCCCATTGCGAAAAAGATTCCCTTCTTTTTTTGGTCTTGATCACCAAACTGTGTGCTAAAGCTGATATTCCTACTCTTCCTTGTGACAAGTTCACTATAGCCATTGGGGTCATTGATTTTGACAAAAAGACAGACAAAGATGACCCAAGATTCAAGAAGCAAAGGATAGAGCAGATGAGTGAGCTTGACAGTGATGAGCTTGGTGCTAGTGTTGGCGCTTCATCTCCCTCTCAAACCACTTTTGAGGCACAACCACATGCTACCACACCCTCTATGACCAAGAGTAGGCTGCAGGATATGGTGGACAAGACTCATAATCATGAGAAGCAGCTGGCCGACTTAGCCCCAAATTGCCCAGAATGATCAATAGGGCAGTCAAGAATGAAGTGAAGGAGGTGGTAGAGAGCTTGAACACATTGTGCAAACGGGTTGATGTCATGAAGGGGGAAATCTCTAATCTTCAGAAAGATGTCGACAAAGCCAAGGGCAAAAGCCCGGTAGTGCAAGAAGATTTGATGACATTACCTCCACCTCAGAAGATTCTCGGCCCCATGAATGACTTATTTGCTGCCTATGCTGATGAGGAGCTTCCCGGTAGTGAGTATTAAGAGTTGGATGACAACGAGAACCTGATTTTCAGCGGGCTCTTCGTGATTCCACTCTTTCTGCGAACTCCCGACAAGATGGTGCTGGCCCGAGTGGCAAGAATGTTGAAGAAGAAGCTGTTGTGATGATTGTGATGATGAGGATTATGTCCTCCAGGGAGTTCCACCCTTTTTCCCATTTCACTATGAGCATTGAGGGCAATGCTTCTTTTATGGGGAGGGGGTGGCTTTATTTACTTGCTTTTGGTGCTTGTGAGTGGATTTGAGACAATTTATTTCCCTTGTCGGGCCTAGTTGACACTTGACACTTCTGCTTAGTTTTATTTGGCCCTTGTCGAGCACATTTTTGATGATGATTGTGATGCCATTGTTTTTCTTTTCTTTAGATTGTACTTTTGTTTTACTTGGAGCTTAATTATGCCCTCGCCGGGCTTAAATTTTATTGAGTGTGTGCCGGGTTGGTCTTACATGCCCCATTGTTCCACCACTCATGCCTTGCAAATACACTAAATGCAACCAACCCTTATCTAATAGCCTGACCTTGTCCGGGAATAGCTAATCTGGGATCCAGGGTAAGAGTTAGTAAATCATACACCCACGGCCGGACCAAGGCGTGTGGTGAAATTCATCTATCTGAGGGACCAACTATTTAGGTGAACCCAACTTACCAATTTTGCATACGAAGCACCAAGCTAGTTTACTAAGACAACGCCTTACGAAGTTATGATCTCATGGGGAACACTACCCTAGTCACTTCTCTCATTGATAACAATTTTTGAAACTGATACTTGTTACTTGTTCGATACTTAATTACAATAAATATTTGTCACTTAAAACCCCCTTCGAGGGAAATAAATGGCTAACAGAGCAAGTAAGAACTAATCAACACTAGTCCTACCATATTCCCTGTGGGATTTACCCCAACCTTCGTTGGGTTCTATATTTGAACAGTGACCGCTTACGCTTCTAAAAGGAGGTGTAATTTGGGCGTATCAGTATCATTGGCCGACTGGGCACATATAAGATATACAGGCAGTAATATAGTAGAATAGAAGCAAGTAGTGACAAAGACAACGAATAAGTACACGAAAGCCAGAACAAAAAGATACAAGGAGAAAATAACACCTTTGGCTAGCTACTGAAATATATATCACACATACACAGGTGAAAGAAAGAAAAAATAATGCAACTGGAATCCTTGCAATAACAATATATATAGGAAGTTTTTAGAAATAGGCAGTATACCGATAACCTCAAGTGAAAGAAGGGAAAGAGAGAAGCAAAAACTCTAATCATGTAGGAAACCCAATTCTACTACTAAAACATTCCAATAATCCAAGTAAAACATGAGGTGAACCAAGAGCATACACTAGCAAACTCTCATATGTGAAACCTTGAATAAGACACCAAATATGACCATAATCAAAACCAAAGATGCAATAGGATAATAATAAGTCTACCTACAGTCCCAACGGGCACCCATACAACAGAGGAACACATACAAGTGAAGACAAACACTCCGGAATCCTATACTACCAAAGCGTACACTCAGCAAACAACAGACAACAGTGGAACCTCACATAAATGAATGATATGATGCAATAGGTAAAACCAGGTTGAACAGTAACCCTGTATATACCCCCTCTGATGCCTATGGGCCCAGCAAGTAGGATCCATAGAAGAAGACGACCCATATACCTCAAGCACACTGTATATTCCTCCTCTGGCACACTCAACACGTAGCTCCTGGTCTAGATCGTCAAGGTCTATGAAGGTTCCTGACCACATACTACCCCTTGTAACCTTAATGCAACTATTCAGAGTGAATCCAGATCAAAACTAGCGATCAAATCTCGAAAAATGCATGCTCAGAGCCTATCCGGGTCTAAATCAGTGAAATAAGTCTCAAAAGCCCCCACTAGGGTGCTCGGACATAATCGGGTCTAAAACAATTGTAAAACAAGTCAGATGCTCGGCCTAATCGAGTCCAGTATTATCTCCAACCAATAGTAAAACATGTCTAGCACTCCAGCCCGCCAAATCTAGTAGTAGTTTGAAAACACTGAAAAAATCAACCTATTAACTTTCTTACCCCAAGAAGTTCCATTAAAATAATTTCCAAACCCTTTATAACCACTTATACCAAAAATAGACCCTCGGGGCCATGCAAGTTTTAGAAAACCATCAATAGTAGGCTCGAAGCTAAAACCATAGTAAAACATGCATAAAACCTCTTTATATGCATTATAAAGACATGCTCAATCGCAAACAATAGACCAACGACTCACAATCAACCTATCGTCCTTGCACAGGCTCTAATTTCTCTACATCACAGATAAGCAGCCTAAGATAGCAATATTGATGTCCGAAACTCACAGACATTACCAAATAACCCACCATATATGGTCCAAAGTCAATACAAGTCCACACAGGACCACAAGGGTGATATAAGCAACTATGACAAATTCTATAACCCAACGAGTGAAATAGTATGGACATGAAAGAACAGGCAAGGGCTAGGGTACCAAGCTAATAAACCCACCCCAAGGATGCTAATTAGTAAAATTATACCCTATATATACAAAGTCTTAAGAATTTAAACCATAACCTACCTGTTGTCCGATGATATGCTACAAGAACGATGATGTCCAAGCCCGAATCGCTCTGAGAAGCTCCAAAATGAAATCACACTATAAAAAACATAAACTACATATTAAAATGAGACTAACGATACCGATATTGCTATACTTGTAGCAGTATCAAAATTCAGGTCACGAGCGGGCGCGTGGGCTCTGCAACTCGAAGCCGGAAATAAACGAGTGCAAAATGATCACAAGGTGACAATGGTTGCATGCCCTGAAATTTAGAGGAATTGGGCAAAGATTTGGGGCTAAAACAGCCCACACAAACCAAGGAATAAAGAGGAAATTTGCAAGAATTAAACTGGAATTTAGCAATGAAACTTACCGGATTAAGGCCGAGAAAATGATCACGAAGCAAGTATAATTCCCCTCAAAAAGTTGATGAGCAATGGTGGAGGAATTGGAGGTTTTAGAGCTGGTTTCTATGGAGAATTCGGAGTTGGGTGTTTAAATGAAAAGGAATGAAGAAGAAGCCAATATAAAGGTTGCTAGCGGATGCTATGCCTACGGGGCCATGGCGCTGCCTCTACAGCCATAGGTACGCGAGCGGCTCAAGTGCACGCGTAGGCCAGGTGCTTGCCCAGCGTGCACACGGCCAGGCCACTGCGTATGTGGTAGCACGCATATGGCCCAGGCGCTGCCTAGGAAATGGCCGAGAAAGTGGGGCGGCTGGCATGCTTCATTGCGGACGCAGCCAAGCCCTGCATGGGCGATGTCCAGCTGATGTCATGACAATAACCAGTTGCCAACAACATCTGCAACTTGGAATTGACTCCGATGGACCCTCAAGAATACATTTGGGCTCCCGCAAATGCAAACGAGCTGAGCTATTTGACTAAATGGCATTCCAGACTCAACGGAATAGACAAAAATCCCAACAGAGGTTGATTTAATGAAAAATGTGCCCCACGACCAAAAACCAACTTTTGGCAAGTCTTTCTAAAGTGGAACACCAAGGCCTAAAATGAGTCTGGAAGCCTCAAGACCCAAACCAAAGGTCTCCCTAGCCCAAAGTCGACATTCTGGATCTTAAAGCGCTATCAGAATTTTCATCCAAGGCCGTCTTCTCCGAATGTTGACCAAAGTCAAACTTCTAAGTTCAACTATCTAGAAAACACAAAAACCAAAACAAAACTAAATCAAAAGCTCCTATACCCCGACCAAGAGTCCATCTAGACGAAAATCCATGCTCCGGAGCTAACAGAACTGTCAAAATTTGGTTCCGATTGTGTTTACCAAGAATGTCGACTAAAGTCAATGATATCCTAAGTTAAGGCTCTACAATAGGGAAACGACCATAATGACCAAATGAACGGCCAGGGCACTGAACCACCGGTCCTAGCAAGCCACAAATAACTTGGGGACACTACAGGAAAGCTCTAACAGTATAATGAAAGCATAAATGCAAAAATAACCAGAAGGGTCATTACATCATCCACTACTAAAAAGGACATTCGTCCTCAAAAGTCAAAAACTAGGAAGTACCTGAAGTCTCAAATAGCTGCTGATACTGAGCCTGCATCTCTCTCTCGGTCTCCCAGGTAGCCTCCTCAATCAGACAATGCCTCCATTGGACTTTCACAATTGGAATCTCTCTAGATCTCAACCTCCTGACATCCCTGGCCAAAATAGCTACCGGCTCCTCAATAAAGGCTAAGCACTCATCTAACTGAACTGTGTCCCACTGCAACACATGAGACTTATCCGGAACATACCATCACAATATCGATACATGGAAAACTGGGTGCATAGCAAAAAACATTAGAGGCAAAGCTAACCGATAGGAAACACTACCAAACCATTGAAAAATCTCAAACGGCCCAATATTCCTAGGGATAAGCTTTCCTTGCCTACAAAATCTCATCGCGCCCTTCATGGGCGATACATGGAGGAATACCAAGTCACAAATGCTGAACTCCAAGGCATGAAGCCTACGATAAGCATAGCTCTTCTGCCTGCTGTGAGCTGCTCAAAGTCTATTCTGAATCACTTTAACTCTGTCTAAGGAATCACAAACTAGATCTGTACTCTACGGCCTTGACTCCAAACCCTCAAACCAACCAATCAGCAATCTGCAACACATGCCATACAAAGCCTCAAAAGGTGCCTTGCCAGTACTCAAATAAAAGCTACTATTATAAGCAAACTTGGCCAATGGGACAAACTGATCCCAAGAACCTCCAAAGTCAAGAACACAGGCTCGAAGCATGTCCTCCAGGACGTGAATAGTCCTCTCAAACTGGCCATCTGTCTGAGGTTTAAATGTATTACTAAGATGAACCTCTGTACCCAAATCTCACTGAAGAGTCCTCCAGAACTGAGATGTGAACTGAGTGCTGCAGACAAAAAATATAGAAGATGGTACCCCATGCAATCAACAATCTCACCAAGGTAAATCTAACTAACCTCTCGGAACTGTAAGAAGTGTGAACCGGCAAAAAGTGCGCCGACTTAGTCAGCCGATCCACAATTACCCAAATAGAGTCAAAAATCCTAGAAGTACGAGGTAATCCAACTATGAAGTCCAAAGTAATCCCTTCCCACTTCCACTCATGAATGGGAAGTCGCTGCATCAACCCACCAGGTCTCATATGCTCGTACTTCACCTGTTGACAGTTCAAGCACCGAGATACAAACTCCACCACGTCTCGCTTCATACCACTCCACCAGTAAAGCTGTCTTAAATCTCTGTACATATTGGCTGCGCCAAGATGGATAGAATATATAAAACAATGAGCCTCACGAAGAATCAATTGAATCAGATCCCCAACTCTCAGAACACAAAGGTAACTATCAAACCTTAGAACCCTATCTAAATCTAAAGTAGCCCGACTGGCCTCACCCCAAAAAACCTGATCACAAAGGTCACACAACCGCTGATCCTCAAACTGACAGCTCTGAATCTGATCAATAAAGGTAGGACAAACCTCAATGGTGGAAAAAACTTTGCTAGGATCTGACAAGTCATGCCTAACCAAATGGTTAGCCAAGGACTGGATGTACAAGGCCAATGGTCACTCGGAAATAAAAAGTGAAGTTAGGCTACCCATACTCACCGCATTCTGACTCAATACATCCGCTACCACGTTTGCTTTGCCCGGATGGTACAAAATAGTGAAATCATAGTCCTTTGGCAACTCAATCCATCTCCTCTACCTCAATTTCAGCTCTAGCTGACTCATGATGTACTGAAGACTGTAGTGATCGGTGAATATCTCACAGTGAACCCCATATAAGTAGTGCCTCTAAATCCTGAGCGCAAAAACTACCATCGCCAACTCCATGTCATAAGTGGGGTAGTTACACTCATGAACCTTCAGTTGTCTCGATGCATATGCTATCACATGACCCTGCTGCATTAACACACAACTAAGATCGACCCATGAAGCATCACAATATACCGAGAAACTCTGACCCTCAACTGAAAGGTCAACACTGGAGTTCATGTAAATAAGGCCTTAAGCCTCTGGAAGCTATCCTCACACTGATCCTACCACTGAAATGGGACATCCTTCCTAGTCAGCCTAGTCAAAGGTGCTGCTATAAAAGAAAACCCCTCGATGAACCTCGAAAGTACCCTGCTAATCCAACAAAATTGCAAACCTCAGTAGGAGTTGTAGGTCTAGGCCAATCACAACCTGCTAATATCTTCCCCGGGTCCACTCTAATCCCATCATTAGACACCACGTGTCCTAGGAATGTAACTGACTCAAGCCAAAACTTGCACTTTGAGAACTTGGCATAAAGACTATGATCTCTCAAAGTCTAATGTACAGTCCTCAAATATTGCTCATGCTCATCTCTGCCCCATGGGTATATCAGGATGTCATCTATGAAGACTATCCTGAATGAATCCAAATACGGGCTAAGCACCCTGTGCATCAAGTCCAAAAATGTTGCGGGGGCATTAGTCAACCCAAAAGACATCACCAGGAACTCATAATGGCCACATCCTTATTCTTCAGAAATAGAATCGGAGCACCCCAAGGTGATACACGCGGCCTAATGAAACCCTTCACTAACAAGTTCTGGAGCTGCTCCATAAGCTCTCTCAACTTAGCTGGAGCCATAGGTAAAGAGAAATAGAAATGGGCCTAGTGCCCGGCATTAACTCAATAGCAAAGTCGATATCTCTCTTAGGTGAGAGGCCTGGCATGTCGATAGGGAACACATCTAGGAAATCTTTAACCACAGGAACCAAATCAGGGAAAGAAGGATCGGCAGTTACATCTCGAACATATGCTAGATAAGCCAAACACTCGCGAGAAATCAACTTCCTAGCTCAAACGCAAGAGATGATCCTAGATGGTGCACGACTAATAGAGCCCTGCCACACAACCAAGGATATTCCATGCATGGCAATGGTAATGGTCTTGGCATAACAATCAAAAATTGCACGATGAGGGGATAACCAGTCCATGCCCAGAATCACATCAAAGTCTAACATATAAGGGATCATCAAATCACCCCAAGTCTCTAAATCACCAACAAAAATCATACAAGACCTCACAACTTGATCCACTACTAAAGAATCTCCTACTGGGTCGAAACAAATACAAACACAGATAACGGCTCACTAGTCAAACCCAAACAATGCAAATAGTAGGCAAAAACATACGACCAAATGGATCCAGGATCAAATAAAGCATAAGCTAGCTGATGGCATACAAAAATTATACCTAAGATCATAAAATCCAAGGCCTCTACCTCTGGTCTCCCAGGGATCGTATAAAAATGATGATGACCACCACTTGTCCGACTGCCATCCCTACCACCTGACCTGCCTCACGAGACACCACCTCTAACCTGACTACCACATCCTCTAGCCGGTGGCTAAACTATACAGAGAGGCTAGGTCGGCTGAGCTGTACCCTTTTGGGGGAAATCTATAGCATAATGACCAATAACACCATAATCATTACAAGCTTTACCCCGCTGGGGGCACTCTCTGGCATAGTGACTCCTAACACCGTACTCATTGTAAGGCCCTGACATCCCACTTTGTTGAGATGGACCAACTGAACCTGTGTGGCCACCATGGGCTAATGCCCTAGAAGCTGCACCCCTTGAAGACTGACCACAGTGACCATGCTGGATACTCTGACCCTGCTCAAGCCAAGAACTACCAGAAAACTGAAGTGAATCCTGAACCGGTCGACTAGAATGGCCCTAGTGCTACTGCGGCTGAAAACCTCGGCCCCACTGGCCTGAACCCCTACTACCATAATGAGAACTACAGTAGCTACCCTGATGTTAGGGCCTCTTATCTCTAGACTCGGAGTCATGATGATGCAAATCCTTTACGGTACAGGCATAGTCTGCAATAGCCTAGAATGATCGACCACTAGCAACCAATATCTCAGCTAGCTCTCTAAACTCTGTACACAATTCCCAAACAAACCTACAGACTCTGTCGAGTTTGTTAGACATGATCATAGCCCCAAATAGAGAAAGTTAGTGGAAGCGAGTCTCATACTCTGAGACGGTCATAGAAACCTGCATAAGTCTAGTGAACAGCTCCCTAAAACACACCCTGTCACTTTGTGGCAAGAACTTGGACATAAATGCCTCATAGAACTCAGACTAAGATAATGGAGGTGACAAAGATGATCTACAAGTAACCTGGGCCTTCCACCAAAACTTAGCTGGGCCCTCCAGCTGATAAGTAGTATACCCTAATCCGTGAGTCTCCAATAAGCCTAAATGGTGTAGCATCTCCTTACAAGTAGTGATAAAAGCATGTAGATTCTGACCAGAAATACCGGTGAACCTCGGAGGTGGGAATCTCATAAATATACCCAATGCCTTCTGCTCCATCTTTGTCATAGCTGGGCAAAGAGAAAGAGGCTGTGCAATAGATGGAACTGGAATGACCTTAGCATGGGGAACCACAATATCAGGCTGCACTCCTAAAATCTGTGCACCCAGGGGTGCCCTCTAAGTGGATGTTTGTGCTACCTCAGCAGGATGATCCCCGATCATACCAAATAACTGTAGAAGTAAACCCTGAATCCCTGAAGACTGATCTAGGGATGAAGCAGGCACAAAATATACCAAGCTGGCACTGGTGGCACCTGGGCTATCCCCTGGTCCATATGCTACTTCTCGAGAACACACTCGGGCTCATACTCGGGCTCAACTTTGACCCTAGGAGATCTAACTGGTGCCGCTGCTCGGGAACTTCCTCTAGCTCTACCTCTGCGACCTCCCCGACCCCTAGATAAAGTCGGAGGTGAAGGGGTTGAAGGCTCTCCTTCGCCTGATGCCAATGATCTCATACGAACCATCTACAGAAGAGTGAACTAGAATAAGTGAGATTCAAGAAATTTTCAAGGATACTACGCACGAGATAGAATCAAGAAAAGGTCCATGTTTCCTAAGATGCCCCTGTAGCCTCCTGAAGATTAAGTACGGATGTCTACGCCCCAAACAACAAGGCTCTACTAGACATTGGCCCCTATACTGGTGAACCTAGGGCTCTGATGCCCTGCAATCACGACCCAATTTCTCGGTCATGATGGCACCTACAACCTCCTAGTAGGTGAACCAATCCCCGTAGACCAGAATGATTAGTAATGGCCTACTATCTAACAAACAGGCAAAAGAAAACATAATAAAGGATGAAGCAAGGGATATACGAAAAAGAAAAGGGACAAAAGTAATATAAATAGAGAAGCTAAAACCATCCCAAAACTTGGTATCATATCATAAAAGCCAAAACTGCATCAATAGAGTACAAAAGGATCCAAAATAATATATACATATATGTCTACGAATAATAAAAAGAGTACATGATACACAAGATGAACTAAAAGCTAAGCTTCGGTCGCTAAGAGCTCACCCTCAATCTCGAATGGTCCCAAAAGTCAGCCTACACGAGTCTCCAATGGATCAGCGGTGATGGCTCACACTAGGATCTGTACCAGAAAGATGCAGAGTGTAGTATGAGCAACAATTGCTAAGAAACACGTACCCAGTATGTATCATAGGTCAACTGGGCACATATAAGATATAAAGGCAGTAATATAGTAGAATAGAAGCAAGTAGTCATAGAAAACAATGAATAAGTACACGAAAGCTAGCACAGAGAGATACAAGGAGAAAATAACACACTTGGATAGCTACAAGAATATATATCACACAAACACTGGTGAAAGAAAGAAATAACGCACCTGGGATCCTCACAATAATAATATACATAGGATGTTTTTAGAAATAGGCAGTATACCGGTAACCTCAAGTGAAATAAGGGAAGGAGAGAAGCAAAAACTCTAATCATGTAGGAAACCCAATTCTACTACTAAAACATTCCAATAATCCAAGTAGAAAATCAGGTGAACCAAGAACATACACTACCTAACTCTTATATGTGAAACCTTGAATAAGACACCGAATATGACCATAATCAGAACCAAAGATGCGATAGTATAATAATAAGTCTACCTACAGTCCAAACAGGCACCCATACACCCGAGGAATGCATACAAGTGAAGACAAACCCTCCGACATCCCATACTACCAGAGCATACACTCAGCAAACAACAGACAAGGGTGGAACCTCACATAAATGAATGATATGATGCAAATAGTAAAAACCAGGTGGAATAGTAACCCCATATGTACCCCCTTCAGTGCCTATGGGCCCAGAAGGTAAGATCCATGGAAGGACACAACCCGTATACCTCAACTACACCATATAACCCTCCTTCATCACACTCAACACGTAGCTCCTAGTTTGGATCGGCAAGGTCCATGGAGGTCCTCGACCACATACTACCCCTCAAAACCACAATGCAACTCTCTGGAGTGAATCCGAATCCAAACTAGTGATCAAATCTTAAAAAATGCATGCCTGGAGCCTATATGGGTCTAAATCAGTGAAATAAGTCTCAAAAGCACCCACAAGGGTGCACGGACATAATCGGGTCTAAAATAGTAGTAAAACAGGTCTGATGCTCAGCCTAACCGAGTCCAGTATTATCTCCAACCAACATTAAAACATATATAGCACTTCGGCCCTGCCGAGTCTAGTAGTAGATTGAAAACTGTGCTAAAATCAACCTATTAACTTTCTTACCCCAAGAAGATCCATTGAAATCATTTCCAAACTCTTTATAGCCACTTTTACTGAAAATGGGCCCTCGAGGCCATGCAAGTTTTAGAAAACCATCAATATTAGGCCTGAAGACAAAACCATAGTAAAACATTCAGAAAACCTCTTTATATGCATGATAAAGGCATGCTCAATCACAAACAGTAGCCTAACGGCTTACAATCAACCTATCTGCCCTACACAGGCTCCAATTGCTCTACATCACAGATAACCAGCCTAAGATTGCAATATTGATGTCTGGCACTCACGAACATTCCCAAATAACCCTCTATCTATGGTCTAAAGTCGATACAAGGCCACACAGGACCACAAGAGTGATATAAGCAAATACGACAAATTCTACAACCCAACGAGTGAAATAATATGGACATGAAAGAGCGGGTAAGGTCTGAGGTACCAAGCTAATAAACCCAACCCGGGGATGCTAATTAGTACAATTATACCCTATATATGTGAAGTCTAAAGAAGTTAAATCGTAACATACCTGTCATCCGATGACAAGCTGCGAGAAAGACGATGTCCAAGCCCAAACCGCTCTGAGAAGCTCTGGAATCATCACACTATCAAAAACATTATCTACATATTAAAATGAGACTAACAATACCCATATTCCTATACTTTTAGCCATATCAAAATTAGGGTCAAGAGTAGGCCCGTAGGCCCCACAACCCGAGCAAAAAATGAACAAGTGCAAAATGATCACAAAGTTCCAGTGGTTGCATGCCCAGAAATTTAGAGGAATTGGGAAAGGATTTGGGGCTAAAACATCTAACCCAAAACAAGGAATTAAAGAGGAAATTTGCAAGAATTAAATTGGAATTTAGCAATGAAACTTACCGGATTAAGGCCGGGAAAATGATCACGAAGAAAATATAATTCCCCTCCAAGAGTTAATGAGCAAAGGTGGAGTACTTGGATGTTTTAGAGCTTGTTTCTATGGAGAATTCGGAGTTGGGTATTTAAATGAAAAGGAATGAAGAAGAAGCTAATATAAAGGCTGCCAGCGGATGCTATGCCTACGCGGCCATGGCACTGCCTACGCGGCCATACGTACGAAGGCAGCCCAGGCACACACATAGGCTAGGTGCTGGCAAGGCCAGACAATTGCCCAGCGCACACGCGACCAGGCAATTGTATACGCGACATCACACATGCTGCCCAAGCGCCGCCTAGGCGATAGCTGAGAAAGTGGGGCGGCTAGAATGCTTTATCGCGGAAGAAGCGAAGCCCTGCATGGGCGATGGCCAGCTGATGCCATGACAACAACCAGCTGCAAACAACATCTCTAACTTGGAATTGACTTCAATGGACCCTTGGGAACACATCTGGGGTCCCGCAAACACAAACGAGCTTAGCTATTCGATAAAAAATGGAATTCCAAACTCAACAAAATCGATGAAAATCCAAACTAGGGTCGATTTAACAATAAATTGGCCCCATGCTCAAAAACCAACTTTGGGCCAATCTTTCCAAAATGGAACACCAAGGCCTAAAATGAGTCCGAAAGCCTAGGGATGTTGACCAAAGTCAAACTTTCAAGTTCAAGAAGATAGAAAACACAAAAACCAAAACAAAACTAAACTGAAAGCACCCAGAACCCGACCAAGGGTCCATCTAGACCAAAATCCATTCTTCGGAGCTAACAAAACTATTAAAATTTGATTTTGAGCGTATTTACCAAGAATGTTGACCGAAGTCAATGATATCCTAAGTTAAGGCTTTAAAATAGGGAAACAACTATAATGACCAAACGAATGGCCAGGGCACCAAACCATTGGTTCCAGCTAGCCACAAATAACTTGAGGCTGCTACAGGAAAGTTGTAACAGTACAAAGAAGGCGTAAACACAAAAATGACCGGAAGGGTCATTACATCATCCACTACTAAAAAAGACTTTCATCCTCAAAAGTTAAGAACTAGGAAGTATCTGAAGGCTCAAACAGCTGTGGATACTGAGCCTGAATCTCTCTCTGGTCTCCCAGGTAGCTTTCTCAACCAAATAGTGCCTCCACTGAACTTTCGCAACTGGAATCTCTCAAGATCTCAACCTCCTCACATCCCTGGACAAAATAGCTATCAACACATCAACAAAGGCTAAGCTCGCATCTAACTGAACCATGTGCCACCGCAACACATGAGACTCATATGGAATATACCATCGCAACATCAATACATGGAAAACTCGATGCATAATAGAAAACATTGGAGGCAAAGCTAACTAATAGGCAACACTACCGACCCTTTGAAGAATCTTAAGTGGAACAATGTACCTGGGGATAAGATTGCCCCTCCTACCAAATATTATCACACCTTTCACGGGCGATACACGGAGGAATACCAAGTCACCAATGCTGAACTCTAAGGAACAAAGCCTATGATCAGTGTAGCTCTTCTGCCTGATCTGAGCTGCTTGAAGTCTATTCTAAATCATTCTGACTTTTTCTAAGGAATCATGAAGTAGATCTGTACTCTGTGGCCTAAATTCTAAATAATCAAACCAACCAATTGACAATCTGCAATGACTACTATACAAAGCCTCAAAAGGTCCCATGCAAATACTCGAGTGGAAGCTATTATTATAAGCAAACTCGGCCAAAGATACAAATTGATCCCAAGAACCTCAAGTCAAGAACGTGAGCCCGAAGTATGTCCTCCATGACCTAAATAGTCCTCTCGAACTAGCCATCTGTCTGAGGGTGGAATGCAGTACTAAGCTAAACCTTTGTACCTAAATATCACTGAATAGCCCTCCAGAACTGAGATGTGAACTGAGTGTCGCAGTCTAAAATGATAGAAGCTGGGACCCCATGCAACCGAACAATCTCACAAAGATAAATCTGAGCTAACCTTTCGGCACTGTAAGTAGTATGAACCGACAAAAAGTGTGCTGACTTAGTTAGTCGATCCACAATCAACCAAATAGAGTTGAAAACCCTAGAAGTATTAGGCTATCCAACTATGAAGTCCATAGTGATCCCTTCCTACTTCTACTGAGGAATGGGAAGTCGCTGCATCAACCCACCAGGTCTAATGTGCTCGTACTTCACCTATTTATAATTCAAGCATCGAGATACAAACACTGCCATGTCTCGCTTCATACCACTCCACCAGTAAAGCTATCTCAAATCTTTATAAATTTTTGCTCTGCCAGGATGGATGGAATATCTAGAACAATGAACCTCTCAAAGAATCAATTGAATTAGATCCCCAACTCTCACAACAAAAAGGTGACTATAAAACCTCATAACCCCATCAGAATGTAGATTAGCCCGGTTGGCCTCACCCCAAACAACCTGATCACGAAGGTCACACAATCGCTGATCCTCAAACTGATGGCTTTGAATCTAATCAACCAAGGTAGGATGGACCTCAATGCCGGCGAGAACTTTGCTAGGATACAACAAGTCAAGCCTAAAAAAACAGTTAGCCAAGGAATGGATGTTCAAGGCGAATGGTCTCTCTAAAACTGAAAGTTAAGCTAGGCTACCCATACTCACTGCCTTTCCATTCAAGGCATCCGCTACCATATTTGCCTTTCTCGGATGGTACACAATAGTGAAATCATAGTCCTTCAGCAAATCAATCCATCTCATCTGCCTCGAATTCAACTCTCGCTGACTCGTGATATACTGAAGACTGCGGTGATTGGTAAATATCTCACAGTGAACCCCATATAAGTAGTGTCTCCAAATACTGAGCGCAAGAACTACTTCCGCAAACTCTAATTCATGGGTGTGGTAGTCGCGCTCATGAACCTTCAGCTGCCTTGATGCATATGCTATCACACGACCCTGCTACATTAACACACAACTAAGACCGACCCCTGAATCATCACAATATACCTAGAAACCATGACCCTCAACTAGCAAGGTCAACACTAGAGCTGAAACAATAAGGCGTTAAGCCTCTGAAAGCTATCCTCGCACTGATCCAACCACTGAAATGGGACATTCTTCCTAGTCAGCCTAGTCAAAGGTGCTACTATGGAAGAAAACCCCTCGATGAACCTTCGATAGTACCCTGCAAACCCAATAAAGCTGCAAACCTCAGTAGGAGTAGTAGGTCTAGGCCAATCACTAACTGCTGATATCTTCCTCGGGTCCACTCTAATCCCATCGTTAGACACTACATGTCCTAGGATGCAACTGACTCAAGCCAAAACTCGCACTTTGAGAACTTGGCATGAAGCTGATGTTCTATCAAAGTCTGAAGTATAGTCCTCAAATACTGCTCATGCTCATCTCTACTCCATGAGTATATTAGGATGTCATCTATAATGACTATCATGAATAAATCCAAATACGGGCTAAGCACCCTGTGCATCAAGTCCATGAAAGCTGCGGGGGCAATAGTCAACCAAAAAGACATAACCTGGAACTCATAGTGGCCATAACGTGTTTTGAATGCTATCTTAGGGATGTCCTCTGCCTAATCCTCAACTGGTGGTAGCCTAACCTTAAATCTATCTTCAAAAACCTGGCTGAACCCTTAAGTGGATTTAACAAATCATCTATGTGCAGCATCGGATACCCATTCCTCACAGTCACCCTATTAAGCTGTCGATAATCAATATACATCCGCATCAACACATCCTTCTTCTTTAAAAATAGAATAGGAGCACCCCAAGGTGATACACTCGGCCTAATGAAACCCTTAGCTAACAAGTCCTGAAGCTTCTCCTTAAGCTTTCTCAACTCAGCTGGAGCCATACGGTAAGGAGAAATGAAAATGGGCCTGGTGCCTGGCTCTAACCCAATAGGAAAGTTAATATCTCTCTCAAGTGGGAGGCTTAACAGGTCAGTAGGGAACACATATAGGAAATCTCTATCCATAGGAACTGACTCAGGGGAAGAAGGGTCAACAGTAGCATCTTGGACATATGCTAGATAGGCCAAACACCCACGAGAAATCAACTTCCTAGTTCGAAGGCAAGAGATGATCCCAGATACTGTGCGGCTAACAGAGCCCTGCCACATAACTAGGGATACACCTGGCACGGCTATGGTAATGGTTTTGGCATAACAATCCAAAACCACATGATGAGGGGATAACTAGTCCATGCCCAGAATCACTTCAAAGTCTAACATATCAAGGATCATCAAATAACCTTAAGTATCTAAATCACCAATAGAAATCATACAAGACCTCACAGCCCGATCCACTACTAAATAATCTCCTATTGGGGTCAAAACAAATACAAGCATAGATAAAAGCTCACTAGTCAAACCCAAACAAGGGAAATAGTAGGAAGAAACAGACGAGCAAGTGGATCAAGGATCAAATAAAGCATAAGCTAGTTGGCGGCATACAAAAATCATACCTATGATCACAACATCCGAGGCCTCTACCCCCGGTCTCCCAGGGATCGTATAAAACAGACGACGATCACCACCTAGCCGACCGTCATCCCTACCACCTGACCTACCTCACAGGGCATCACCCCTAGCCAGACTACCATCTCCTCTAGCCGTTGGCTAAACTCTACAGAGAGGCTGAGCTGGCTGAAATGTACCCCACTAGGGGCAATCTCTAGCATAATGACCAATAACACCACAATCATAGCAAGTTGTACCCTACTAGGGGCACTCTCTAGCATAGTGACCGCTAACACCACACTCATTGCAAGGCCCTAATAGCCCACCCTGTCAAGACGGACCAGCTGAACCTATGTGGCAACCACAGCCAAATGCCCCAGAAGTTGCACCCCTCGAAGACTGACCACAATGACCATGATGGTTACTCTGACCCTGCTCAAGCTGAGAACTACCAGAAGACTAAAGATAACCCTGAACCGATCGACTAAACTGACCTTGGTGCTACTGTGGCTGATAACCTTGGCCCCACTAGCGTGAACCCCTACTACCATGATGAGAAACACTATAGCTACCCTGATATCGAGTCCTCTTATCTCTAGCCCTGAGTCATAATAATGCAAATCCTCTATGGTCCGGGCATAGTCTGTAATAGCCTGAAATGATCGACCACTAATAACCAATATCTCAGGTGGCTCTCTAAACTCTGTCCGCAATCCCCAAACAAACCTACGGACTCTGTCGGGCTCTGTAGGAATGATCATAGCTCCAAATGGAGCAGGCTGGTAAAGCAAGTCTCATACTCTAAGACGGTCATAGAACCCTACATAAGTCTAGTCAACTAATCCCTATGATGCTCTCCGTTGCTCTATGGAAAGAACTTGGCCATAAAGGCCTCATAGAACTCGAACCAAGATAACGAAGGAGATGAAGATGATCTGCAAGAAACTTGGGCCCTCTACCACAACTTAGCTTGGGCCTCCAGTTGATAAGTAGTATACTCTACTCCGTGAGTCTCCAATAAGCCTCAATAGTGTAGTATCTCCTCACAAGTAGTGATAAAATAATACTTCTAACCTCGGAGGTGCCAATCTCAGAAATCAACCCAATGCCTTCTGCTCTGTCTCTATCATAGCTGGGTGAGGAGCAAGAGGTTGTGCAACAGATAGAACTGGAATGACCTCAACACGGGGAGTGGTAGTAGCAGGCTGCGCTCCTAAAATATGTACACCCAGGGCTTCCCCCTAAGCGGATGTCTGTGCTACCTTAGCAGGCTGAACCCCGATCATACCCAATAACTATAGAAGTAAACCGCAAATACCTGAAGACTGAGCTGGGGATAAAGCTAGCACAGAAACTGGTGATGGCACTGGGTTGTTCCCTGGTCCACATGCTGCTACTCGAGAACAAACTCAGGCTCATACTCAAGCTCCACCTCGACCCTAGGAGCTCTAACTAGTGCCACTGCTCGGGCACATCCTCTAGCTCTACCTATGCAAGCTACTTGGCCCCTAGCTGGAGTTGGAGATGCAGGGGTCGAAAGCTCTCCTCCGCATGTACCGACGATCTCATAAGAACCATCTACGAAAGAGTGAACTAGAACAAGTGAGATTCAAGAAACTTTCAATGATACTACGCACGAGATAGTAGCAAGAAAAGGTCCATGTTTCCTAAGATGCCCCTGTAGCCTCCCGAAGATTAAGTATGGATGTCTTTGCCCCAATCCGCAGGACTCTACTAGATATTGTCTCCTATACCGATGACACCGGTGAATCTAGGGATCTGATACTAAGCTTACACAACCCAATTTCTCGATCATGATGGCAATTACAACCCCTTAGTTGGCGAACCAATCCCCGTAGCCTGGAACGGTTAGTAATGGGCTACTATCTAATAAGAAGGCAAAATAAAACATAATATAGGCGGAAGCAAGGGATATACGATAAAGAAAATGGACAACAAGAATATGAATAGAGAAGCTAAAACCATCCTAAAACCTGGTATCATAGCATAAGAGCCAAAACTGCATCAACAAAGTACAAAAGGATAAAAAGTAATGTATACATATCTATCTCCGAATAACAAAAAGTGTACATGATACACAAGATGGATTAAAAGCTAAGCTTCGGTCACCAAGAGGTCATCCTCAGTCTCGAATGGTCCCAAAACTAAGGCTGCACGAGTCCCCAATGGATCAGCGGCGATGGCTCACACTAGGATCTGCACCAGAAAGATGCAAAGTGTAGTATGAGTATCAATTGCTAAGCAACGGGTACCCAGTAGGTATCATAGGCCTACTTGGCACATATAAGATATAAAGGCAGTAATGTAGCAGAATCGACGCAAGTAGTCACAGAAAACAATGAATAAGTACATGGAAGCTAGAACAAAAGGAGACAAGGAGAAAAAACACACTTGGCTAGATACTGGAATATATATAACACAGACACAAATGAAAGAAATAAATAACGCACCTGGGATCCTCGCAATAACAATATATATAGGAAGTTTTTAGAAGTAGGCGGTATACCGGTAACATCAAGTGAAAGAAGGGAAGGAGAGAAACAAAAACTCAAATCATGTAGGTAACCTAATTCTACTACTAAAACATGCCAATAATCTAAGCAGAACATGAGGTGAACCAAGAGCATACACTACCAAACTCTCATATGTGAAACCTCAAATAAGACACCGAATATGACCATAATCAGAACCAAAGATGCGATAGGATAATAATAAGTCTACCTACAGTCCCAACGGGCGCCAATACACCTGATGAATGCATACAAGTGAATGGTACAGATCGGTGAGGTCCATAGAGGTCCCAAATGACATACTACCCCTCGTAACCTCAATGCAACTGTCCGGGGTGAATCCATATCCAAACTAGCGATAAAATCTCGAAAAATGCATGCCTAGAGCCTATTCGGGTCTAAATTGGTGAAATAAGTCTCAAAAGCCCCCACAAGGGTGCCCAAACATAACCGAGTCTAAAACAATAGTAAAACAAGTTTGATGCTCAGCCTTACCGAGTCCACTATTATCTCCAACCAACAATAAGACATGTCTAGCACTCCAGCCCCGCCGAGTCTAGTAGTAGTTTGACCACAGTGATAAAATCAACCTATGAACTTTCTTACCCCAAGAAGATCCATTAAAATCATTTCCAAACCCTTTATAACCATTTTTTCCAAAAATGGGCCCTCGGGGCCATGTAAGTTTTAGAAAACCATCAATAATAGGTCCAAAGTCAAACGATAGTAAAACATGTGGAAAACCTTGTTATATGCATGATAAAGGCATTCTTAATCACAAACAGTAGCCGAACAGCTCACAATTAACCTATCGGCCTTGCACAGGCTCCAATCACTCTATAGCACAGGTAACCAACATATGATTATAATATCGATGTTCGGGACTCATGGACCTTCCCAAATAACCCACCATCTATAGTTTAGAGTTAATACAAGGACACACAAGACCACAAGGGTGATATAAGAAACTACGACAAATTCTTCAACCCAACGAGTGAAATAATAGACATGAAAGAGCGGGCAAGGTCTGGGGTACAAGGCTAATAAACTCAACCCGAGGATGCTAATTAGTACAATTATACCCTATATATGCAAAGTCTAAAGAAGTTAAAATGTAACCTACCTGTCATCCGATAACAAGTTGCGAGAACGACGATGTCCAAGCCTGAACTGCTCTGAGATGCTCTGAAATGAAATCACACTATCAAAAACATAAACTACACATTAAAATGAGACTAATGATACCCATATTGCTATACTTGTAGCTGGGGCCCCCGCAACCCAAAGGAAGAAATAAACGAGTGAAAAATGATCACAAGGTTCCAATGGTTGCATGCCCAAAAATTTAGAGGAATTGGCCAAGGATTTGTGGCTAAAATAGTCCACCCAAACAAAGGAATTAAAGAGGAAATTTGCAAGAATTAAATTGGAATTTAGCAATTACACTTACCGAATTAATGCCGGGAAAATGATCATGAAGCAAGTATAATTCCCTCCAAGAGTTGATGAGCAAAGGTGGAGGAATTGGAGGTCTTCAAGCTTGTTTCTATGTAGAATTCGTAGTTCGGTGTTTAAATGAAAAGGAATGAAGAACAAGCTAATATAAAGGCTGCCAGCGGATGTTATGCCTACGCAGCCATGGCACTTCCTATGCAGCCATGAGTATGCTGGCGGCCCAGGAACACACATAGGCCAAGCGCTGGCAAGCCAGGTGCTTGCCCAGCATGCACGCAGCCAGACCACTACATACGCGGCAGCGCGCACGTGGTCCAGGCGCTGACTAGGCGATGGCCGAGAAAGTTGAGCGGCTGGCATATTTCATCACGGAAATGGCCAAGATCAGCGTGCGCAATGGCCAGCTGATGCCATGATAGTAACCAGTTGCCAACAACATCTCCAAATTGGGATTGACTCCGCCGGACCCTCGGGAACATATTCAGGGTCCCACGAACGTATATGAGGTGAGCTATTCGACTAAAAATGACATTCCGGACTCAACAAAATTGACAAAAATCCCAATAGAGTTTGATTTAACAAAAGGTGGGCCCCATGCCCAAAAACCAACTTTAGGCCAATCTTTCCAAAATGGAACACCAAGGCTTAAAACTAGTCCAGAGGCTTAAAACTAGTCCAGAAGCCTCAGGACCCAAACCAAAGGTCGCCCTTTCCCAAAGTCGACATTCCAGATCTAAAAACACTGTTAGAATTTCCATCCGAGGCCGTCTTCTCTAAATGTTGACCAAAGTTAGACTTCCAAGTTCAACTGGCTAGAAAACACCAAAATCAAAACAAAACTAAATTGAACCTCCCAGACCCCAACCAAGGGTCCATCTAGACCAAAATCCATGCTCCAGAGCAATGGAAAAGTCGGAATTCAATTTCGAGTGCGTTTACCAAAAATTTTGACCGAAGTTAATGATATCCTAAGTTAAGGCTCTAAGATAGGGAAACAACCATAATGACCAAACGAATGGCTAGGGAACCAAACCACTGGTCCAGCAAGACACAAATGACTTGGGGCCACTACAGGAAAGCTTTAACAGTACAAAGAAAGCGTAAATGCAAAAATGACCGAAAGGGTCATTACATCATCCATTACCAAAAAGGACTTTCATCCTCAAAAGTCAAGAACTAGAAAGTACCTGAAGGCTCAAACAACTATGGATACTGAGCCCAAATCTCTTTGTCAGTCTACCAGGTAGCCTCCTCAACCGGACAATGCCTCCACTTAACTTTATCTCTCTAGATCTCAACCTATTGACATCCCTGGCCAAAATAGCTACCGACTCCTCAAAAAAGGCTAAGCTTTCATCTAACTGAACCGAGTCCCACCAAAACACATGACACTTATCTAGAACATACCATCGCAACATCGATACATGGAAAACTGGGTGCATAAAAGAAAATATTGGAGGCAAAGCTAATTGATAGGCAACACTACCAACTCTTTAAAGAATCTCAAATGGTCTAATATACCTGGGGATATACTTGCCCTACCTACCAAATCTCATCATGACCTTCATGGGTGATACACGAAGGAATACTAAGTTACCAAGGCTAAATCCAAGGCACGAAGCCTACGATTAGCATAGCTCTTCTGCTTGCTCTGAGCTGCTCGAAGTCTATCCTAAATCACTCTGACTCTGTATAAGGAATCGCAAAGCAGATTTGTAATCTGCAGCCTAGAATCCAAACCATCAAACCAACTAATCGGCTATCTGCAATGCCTACCATACAAAACCTTGAAAGGTTCCATGCCAATACTCGAGTGGAAGCTATTATTATAAACAAACTTAGCCAATGGCACAAACGGATCCTAAGAACGTCCAAAGTCAAGAACACAGGCCTAAAGCATATCCTCCAGGACCTGAATTATCCTCCCGGACTGGCCATCTGTCTGAGGGTGGAATGCAGTACTTAGGTGAACTTCTGTACCTAAATATCACTGAATAGCCCTCGAGAACTGAGATGTAAACTTAGTGTCATGGTTTGAAATGATAGAAGTTGGGACCCCATGCAACCGAATAATCTCATGAAGGTAAATCTGAGCTAATCTCTCGGCACTGTAAGTATTCTGAACTAGAAAGAAGTGTTCTGACTTAGTCAGTCGATCCACAATCACCCAAATAGAGTTGAAACCCTTAGAAGTATGAGGCAATCTAACTATGAAGTCTATAGTGATCCCTTCCTACTTCCACTCAGGAATAGAAAGTCGTTGTATCAACCCACCAAGTCTCATTTGCTCGTACTTCACTTGCTAACAGTTTAAGCACCGAGATATAAACTCTACCACATCTTGCTTCATAGCACTCCACTATTAAAGCTGTCTCAAATCTTTATACATCTTGGCTGCACCAGGATGGATGGAATATATAGAACAATGAGCCTCTAGAGGAATCAACTGAATCATATCCCTAACACTCAGAACACAAAGGCAACTATCAAACCTCAAAACCCTATCTGAATCTAGAGTAGCCCGGCTGGTCTTACCCCGAATAACCTGATCACAAAGGTCACACAACTGCTGATCCTCAAATTGATGGCTCTAAATCTGATCAACCAAGGTAGGACGGACCTCAATGCTGGCGAGAACTCTGCTAGGATCCGACAAGTTAAGCCTAACAAAACTGTTAGCCAAGGACTGGATGTCCAAGGAGAACGGTTGCTCTGAAAGTAAAAGTAAAGCTAGGCTACCTATACTCACTGCTTTCCCATTCAAGGCATCCGCTACCACTTTTGCCTTTCCTTGATGGTATAGAATAGTGGAATCATAGTCTTTTAGCAACTCCATCTATCTCCTCTACCTCGAGTTCAACTCTCGCTGACTCATGATATACTAAAGACTGTGGTGATTGGTGAATATCTCACAGTGAACCCAATATAAATAGTGCCTCAAAATCTTAAGCGCAAAAACTACTGCTACCAACTCTAAGTCGTGGAAGGGGTAGTTGCGCTTATGAACCTTCAGTTGCCTTGATGCATATGCTATCACATGACCCTGCTACATTAACACACAGCCAAGACCGACCCTTGAAGCATCACAATATACGTAGAAACCCTGACCCTCAACTGGCAAGGTTAACACTGGAATTGATGTAAATAAGGCCTTAAGCCTCTAGAAGCAATCCTCACACTGATCCGACCACTGAAATGGTACATCCTTCCTAGTCAGCCTAGTCAATAGGGCTGCAATGGACGAAAACCCCTTGATGAAACTCTGATAGTGCCCTGCAAACTCAATAAAGATGCAAACCTCAGTAGGAGTAGTAGGTCTAAGACAATCACTAACTACTGATATCTTCCCCGAATCCACTCTAATCCCATCCTTAGACACCACGTGTCCTAGAAATGCAACTAACTCAAGCCAAAACTCTCACTTTGAGAACTTGGCATAAAGCTGATATTCTCTCAAACTCTAAAGTACAGTCCTCAAATGTTGATCATGGTCATCTCTACTCCATGAGTATATCAGGATGCCATCTATGAAGACTATCATGAATGAATCCAAATATGAGCTAAGCACCTTGTGCATCAAGTCCATGAAAGCTGCGGGGGCATTAGTCAACCAAAAAGACATAACCTGGAACTCATAGTGGCCATAACGTGTCCTGAATGTTATCTTAGGGATGTCCTCCACCTAATCCTCAACTGGTGGTATCCTGACGTTAAATTTATCTTCGAAAACATGACTGAACTATGAAGCTGATCAAAAAAACTATCTATGCATGGCATCGGATACCCATTCCTCACAATCACCCTATTCAGCTGCCGATAATCAATACACATTTGTATCAACCCATCCTTCTTATTTACAAGCAAAATAGGAGCACCCCAAGGCAATACACCCGGCCTAATAAAACCCTTAGCTAACAAGTCCTGGAGCTACTCTTTAAGCTCTCTCAACTTAGATGGAAACAAATGGTAAGGAGAAATAGAAATGGGCATGGTTCCTGGCCCTAACTCAATAGAAAAGTTGATATCTCTGTCAAGTTGAAGGCCTGGCAGGTTGGTAGGAACACATCTAGGAAATATATAACCACAAGAATTGACTCAGGGCAAGAAGGGTCGGTAGTAAAATCTAAGACATATGCTAGATAAGCCAAACACCTGCAAGAAATCAACTTCCTAGCTCAAAGGCAAGAGATGATCCTAGACGGTGTGCAGCTAATAGAGCCCTACCACACAACCGCAGATATGCCAGGCACGACTACGGTAACAGTCTTGGCATAACAATCCAAAATGCATGATGAGGGGATAACCAGTCCATGCCCAGAATCACATCAAAGTCTAACATATCAAGGATTAACAAATCACCCCAAGTCGCCAAATCACCAACACGAATCATACAAGACCTCACAACCTGATCCACTACTAAAGAATCTCTTACCGTGGTCAAAACAAATACAGGCACAGATAATGGCTCACTAGTCAAACCCAAACAAGGAAAATAGTAGGAAGAAACATACAAGCAAGTGAATCCAAGATAAAATAAAGCATAAGCTGGCTGAAAACATACATAAATCGTACCTATGATCACAACATCTGATGCCTCTGTCTCTAGTCTCCCAAGGACCACATAAAACTGATGATGACCGCCACCTAGCCAACCGCCATCCCTACTACCCAACCTGCCTCATGGGGCCCTACCCCTAGCCTGAACACCACCTTCTATAACCGGTGGCTGAACTACATGGAGAGGCTGAGTCGTGTGAAATGTACCCTGCTGGGGGAAATCTCTAGCATAATAACCAATAATGCCAAAATCATAGCAAGATGTTCACCACTGGGGGCAGTCTCTGGCACAGTGACCACTAACATTGCACTCATAGAAAGGCTCTGATGACCCACCCTATCAAGATGGACCAGCTGAACCTATATGGCCACTATGGCCTGATTCCCCAGAAGTGTCATGCATCGAGGCTACCCCCTGGGCGTAACACGGGACCTGGGACCACAAGTTCCCCAAGCTAACCCTTGGTCATAGCATAACTCAGGTATAACAATTAAATATAGAGGAGGCATAATACGAATTAAATAGCTCAATCCATAAGATAAAATCAAAAGAACATGATTCGAAAAAGACCCGAATATCACCTATGTCTTAAAAGCCTCTATACATGACATAAGGAGTTTCTAGGACAAGGCCCTAGCTAACTCAAAGTACGAAAATAAGTAGTTTAAACAAACTAGAGTCATAACTAGCCCTCGAACAATGAGGACTCACCAACACTGACTAGATATCCGACTTCGTCTAGCCACGAGCCTGATGAGAAACACCTGAATCTGCTTTATTAAGAGGATGCAGCGCAAATATGCGTCAGTACTACAGGATGCACCGAGTATGTGAGATATGCATGATTATGATAAAAACATACTTAAGACATGATTAAGGTGAACCTTTTCATAAAGAAATAACATAAGAGGATTATAAAGATATGAGACATAAAACATGAAGTACGGTTAAAATTCAAAGTATGATATCATATAACTTCATAGCTTGAAAATAATCATGTGGGAGTTTCTCTTAACCGACATAAACCATGCTGAGCTAAATGGAGTCTAGTGTCATGCACACACACTGAAAAAGGTTGTCCTAACCAGCCAAAGTTAGAACCATGTTCATAAGGATCCTATCATAAGCCACGAAGGGCAACCTATGGTGGCAATGTAGTTTTGGACTTGGGTTATCTCGAACCCTCATTGCTGGGTTCTAAAATACTACTCCCAAAACATATAACATAAGGCTCACATTCATGTGACATATCTAGATTTCAATCTTGTTCATAAACATATTCATACCCCGAATCTTCATACTACTCACGAATCTTGGTTTAGAAAATGATTCATGAGCATTGATGGCACATCGGGTGTCTTGCATTGCAAATAATTCATAACTTGAAAACTTGCAGTGCCTTAGTTCAATTTCATAATAACATATATTTTCATAAAACATAGGAACTAGGTATGCACTCGCTTGAAATTCATGAAATCATGCTATAATTTTCCCTAATTTGCTTAAATCAATTCATGGATGTAAGATTTACCATAATTGACCTTCAACTCATGAAATAGGAACTCATACGTAGAAACCCATGCAAAATCATGCAATTTAATGAAATTTCATAATAAAATCATGAGAAGGAAATTTATAGTAAAACCCATGTGAATTGGGTAAAAACCCTAATTTGTAAGTTCATGAAATCACAATTTAAAATTTGGGGTTTTGGGAACAAGGGTGAAAGGAACCCATTGTTGAATACCCACATACCTTGATTGAAGCTAACCCAGTAGAAATTGAATAGATTAGGAGGCTTGAACTTGGAGCTTGAGACCTTTAGCTCGAGAGAGTTCTTTTCCTTTTTGGGCGATGGATGAGGTAATGAGAAGGGACTTAGGCTAATGAGGGTGAGAACCCTTTTAGAAATAGTCAAAACAACATCATTTAGGAGTTAAAAGGGTGGGTAATGACTAAAATACCCCTGGACCGTAATTAGGAAGAAGCTGGAAAAAGTTGACATTCAGGGACCACGGATGGATTCCACGGGTAGTAGACCAAACCACGGCCCATGGTCTCCACCCATCATCCCTAGTCAAAATAACAGGCTATGCAAAGCAAACTATGGGTCAACAGGACGGACCCGTAGAATGAATCACGAGTTGTCATTTCAAGTCGTGGTTCCTGAGGACTTAGATGGTATCTGGTTAGGTTCCACGAGTCAACAGGACAGACCTGTAATTCCAATCATGGGCCGTAGACTGGATTCGTGGTTCCTGAGACAACAGTCATCCCACAGGTCAGATTCCACGAGTGGATATTACGAACCATAGAATGAACTACGGTCCGTAGAACCCACTCGTGGTTCTCAAACCAGAGGCTAATCCTGCAGACTTAAACAATGGATCCATTCCATGACTCGTGGTTCAAACCACGGTCCATGGTTTGGACCTGTCATTCCTGGAAACATGGGATTTTTCAGAGTTTCAAACTTAGATAGCTGGTTCAATGTACGGGGTGTTACAATATCTGCCCCTTGGGATCATTCGTCCTCAAATGAAGACTAAGCAAGGGAAAATGAAGATAAAACAGCCCAACCAGCAACAAAACATGGAAATCAAGGAATAAACATGAAAACTAAAGTTTTCAACTTAAAACATGGTTAAATAAACCTCGAAAACATGAATGCATGCTAGGATCATGAGAGTAACTGATGGAATAGGATTGGAGGAACATACTAAGAACGAAACTATTACCTCAAGATGGAATGGAATCGGAAGAAAAGAGATGAGGGTACTTGGCTTTCATGGCTGATTCTGCTTCCCAAGTAGCTCCTTCAACAAGCTAATTTTCTTTGTTTCTCAACCTCCGAATCTGACTATCAAGGATTTCTACGGGGACCTCCTCATAGGTGAGACTATACTTCACACCTACATCCTCTAAAGGAACAATCAAGGTCGGATCACCAACACACTTCTTCAATAAGGAAACATGGAAAATTTGATGAATTGCTTCCAAATCTGATGGCAAATTCAACTCATAAGCAACCTTACCAACCTTCCCCAGAATCCAATAAGGACCTACAAAATGGGGACTAACCTTTCGTTTCTTCTCGAATCTCATCACACCCTTTATGGGTGACACCTTAAGAAACACCCAATCATCTACCCCAAACTCTAACTCCCTCCTCCTCACATCTGCATAGGATTTATGTCGACTCTGAGCAGTCTTCAACCTCTCCCTAATAAGCTAAACTTTTTCCATAGTCTCATGAATGGAATTTGGACCAATCAAGACTGCCTCACCTACCTCAAACTAACCAATAGGAGATCTATATATCCGACTATAAAGTGTCTCATAAGGAGCCATCTGGATGCTAGAGTGAAAGTTGTTGTTGTAGGCAAACTCGATAAGAGGTAAGTGATCATCCCAATTACCTTTGAAATAAATCACACAAGCCCTCAACATATCCTCCAAGGTCTGAATGGTACGCGCTGCCTGTCCATCTGTCTAAGGGTGAAAAGTAGTACTAAGATTCACCTGAGTACTGAGACCTCTCTAAAATGATCTCCAAAACTGAGAAGTAAACTGAGTACCCCTATCTGAAATGATGGACAAAGGAACACCATGCAATTGAACTATCTCTCGGATGTAGAATTTGGCATAATTGTCTGTTGAATCCATAGTCTTAACAGCCAAGAAATGGGATGATTTCCTCATCCAGTCGACAATCACCCAAATCGAATCATGTTGCCTTTGAGTACGAGGCAAACCTGTAATGAAGACTATATTGATCGTTTCCCACTTCCTAGTAGAAAGGTCAATATCCTGAATCATTCCACTCGGCCGCTAGTGCTCTACCTTCACTTGCTGAAAGTAGGGACACTTAGCCACAAAACTGGCTATGTCTCTCTTCATACCATCCCACCAATAGACTTCTTGTAGATCACTGTCTATCTTGGTGGCACCGGGGTGAATGGAATATCTGGAACTAGGAGCCTCAGTCAAAATCTACTGGCGCAACCCATCTACATCTGGCACACATAGTCAACCCTGATAACAAAGTACATCATCTCCCCCTTGGAAGAAAACCTCAACCCTTTACTGATGGACTGCACCCTTAAGTTGAAGTTAAATGGGATCGCTGTCTTGCTTTTCCTTCACTTCTTGTACCAAGGATGATTCGGAACCATTCTGAACAATAACACCACTTTCTATCGAGTCCATAAGGCGAACTCCCAACCAAGCTAGTCTATGAAACTTTTAACCAATTCCTTCTTTCCTTCTTCGACTGAAGACACACTACCCATCGATAATCTACTAGGTGCATCCGCCACAACATTAGCCTTACCCAGATGGTAAAGCACACTAATGTCATAATCCTTAATGAGATCAAGCCATCTCCTTTGTCGCAAATTCAATTCCTTCTGAGTGAACACATACTGAAGACTCTTATGATCGGTGAATACATCCACATGCACCCCATACAAGTAATTTATCCAAATCTTCAAAGCAAAGACCACGGTGCCAACTTAAGATAATAAGTATGGTAGTTCTTCTCATGAGTCTTAAGATGTCTCGAAGAATAAGCAATCACCTTACCACGCTGCATAAAAACACAACCCAAACCAATCCTAGAAGCGTCACAATACACAACAAAATCATCTAGGCCCTCAGGTAGAGCTAACACTGGAGTTGTGGTCAATCTAGTCTTCAATTCCTGAAAGTTCTTCTCACACAAATTTGACCACTACAATTTTACCTTCTTCTGAGTCAATCGGGTCAAGGGGCAACAATGGAAGAAAATCCTTCCACAAACCTCCTGTAGTAACCAGCCAAACCCAAAAACCTTCTAATATCAGATGGGGAAGTGGGTCTTGGCCAGTTCTTTACTGCCTCTATCTTTTGAGAATCAACCCGAATACCATCTTTAGTCAAAATATGACCCAGAAAAGCAACAGACTGCATCCAAAACTCACACTTGCTAAACTTAGCAAATAATTATCGGTCCGTTAGAGTTTGCAACACAACTCTCAAATGGTCTGCATGCTCCTCCTCACTCTGAGAGTAGATAAGGATATCATCAATGAAAACAATCACAAACATAACTAGATACTGCTTGAACACGCGGTTCATCAAATCCATAAAAGCTGCAGAAGCATTCGTTAGACCAACAGACATAACAACAAATTCATAATGACCATACCGAGTCCTGAAGGCCATCTTCAGAATATCACAGTCTCTAACACGAAGTTGATGATACCTGGATCTAAGGTCGATCTTGGAGAAGAAACTAGCACCCTAAAGCTGATCAAACAAGTCATCAATCCTAGGAATGGGATACTTATTCTTGATTGTGACCTTGTTCAACTTATGGTTGTCAATACACATTCTGAGGGAACCATCTTTATTTCGCATGAATAAGACTGGAGCACCCCATGGAGAAATGCTAGGCCTGATGAAACCCTTATCAAGAAGATCATTCAACTGATCCTTTAACTCTTTAAGTTCTGCAGGGGCCATTCTATAGGGAGGGATAGAGTTAGGATTCGTATCTAAAAGAAGATCTATCCCGAAGTTGATTTCCCGCTCGGGAGGGACTCCAGGTAAATCCTCGGGGAACACTTTAGGGAATTCATTCAAAATGGGAACATACTGAAGGGATGGGGTTTCAGACTCCGTGTCCATAACCCAAACTATATGATAAACATACTCCTTAGAAATCATCTTCCTAGACTTAAGATAAGATATGAAATGACCTTTCGAGGATGGGGGACTATCTTTCCATTCTAAAACGGGTTCATTTGGAAACTTGAAACTGACAACTCGAGTACGACAATCAATAAAAGCATAAGAAGAATGTAGCCAATCCATACCAATGATAACATCAAAATCTGTCATCACCAACTCTTCTAAATCCGCTGAAGTGACTCTATGAAGGACTGAGATAGAGCAATTTGGTAGATTCTTTTGGCTAAGACTGACCCACCAACAAGAGTAGAAACACAAAAGGGTTCTAAAAGCAATTCAGGACATACTTTGAATTTGCATTCTATATAAGGGGTCACAAAAGATAAGGAGGCACCAGGGTCTAACAAAGCATACACATCGAAATAGAAAACTTTCAACATACCAGTAATAACATCTTAGGAACCCTCCTGGTCCTGACGAGAGGACATAGCATAAAGGCGGTTCTGGCACTGACCACTAGAACTAAAAGTTGTGCCCTACTGGGCTGGTCGACCTCCTAGGGCTGCTGAAGCAGACTGAGACCTTCTACCTTCCTGCCCCTTCTTAGATGAAGGGCAGTCTCTAATCATGTGTCTCACCTGTCCACACCTAAATCATCCACCTGTTCCCAAACGACACTCTCTTGGGTGAGTCTTCCCACACTTTCTGCAAATAGGGTGGGAAGATCCCTTAGCAACACTCCCCTAAGACTGTGAATAGGAACCAGAACCTCTTCCAGTCTAATCATGATTAGTCCTCTGGTCCTGGATAGGAGCACTAGCAGAAGAATGAACGGGTCCTGATGACTTCTTCTAGAATGAGGAGCGATGTCCACCACCGGACCTCTGATGACCAAAACCTGAACCCTCGGATCTAGCCATCTTATTCTCCCTAGCCATCTCTCTAAGCCTATCTCCCTTGATCTGGTGAGCATGAGTCATGAGTCTGGAAATGTTCATATCACTCAACAACATAGCAGACATATACTTCTTTTTCACCAAATCTGAAACCCCATAGATAAACTTGCTCATCTGATCATGCAGGTCTGCTACCATAGAGGGGGCATACCTAGACAACTAAGTGAACTTTAAATTGTACTACTGAACAGTCATAGATCCCTGTATAAAGTTCAAAAACTCCTCAGTCTTCACTTGCCTCAAATGTCGGGGAAAGAACCGGTCGAGGAAAGCTCTCTCAAAACACTCCCAAGTCATAGGAACCACGTCCCTAGCTCTAGCTTCCTTCCATTGTGTGAACCAGATATGAGCCACATCCTTGAGTTGATAGGATGCCAACTCAACACAATCAACCCCAACCACTTGCATTACATCAATGATTTTCTTAACTTCATTAATAAATTTAGCGAATCTTCATTCACCTTCGAACCCCAAAACTCCAGCGGGTTCATATGGACAAAATCACGAACTCAGGCCGCTACTCCACCTTGAGGGTGGACGAGGGCAGGAGCCGGCTGATGGGCCTGAGTGGCCAAGGTCTAGTCTAGCAAATGGATGGCATTCCTAAACTCTTCATTCATGACCTCGGGGGCTGGAACTGGAGGAGCGACATTCCCAATGGCTCGGTGAGGCATAGCACATCGAGGCATGATCTGAAACATACAAGGTAAGGATTAGAGGAACATTAGAGTTAAGCTCTATCACACGATAGGATCATGAAAGAAGTGAAGTTTTTTAAGACATCTCATAGCTTTCCTCTCATATATGTGGCGCGCTTCACGTATGAGGGAGACTCTACTCGATGCGGCTTTCATACATCCTAGGACTCTTAAACCTAAGGCTCTGATACCAAGTTTGTCACAGCCCGAGGATACCCCCTAGACGTAACATGGGACATGGGACCAAAAGTGCCCCAAGCTAACCCTTGGTCATAGCATAACTCAGGTATAACAATTAAACATAGAGGAAGAATAATAAGAATTAGATAGCTTAATCCATAAGATAAAATCAAAAGAACATGATTCAAAGATGACCCGAATATTGTCTATGTCTGAAAAGCCTCTATACAGACATAAGGAGTTGCTAGGACAAGGCCTTAGCTAACTCAAAGTATGAAAATAAGTAGTCTAAACAAACTAGAGTCATAACTAGCCCTCGAACAATGAGGACTCAGTAACACTGACTTGATATTCAGCTTCGTCTAGCCACGAGCCTGATGAGAAATACCTGAATCTGCATCATCAAGAGGATGCAGAACAAATATGCATCAGTACTACAGGATGTACCGAGTATGTGAGATATACATGATCATGATAAAAACATACTTAAAACATGCTTAAGGTGAACCTTTTCATAAAGAAATAACATAAGAGGATTATCAAGATATAAGACATAAAACATGAAGTACGGTTAAAATTCAAAGTATGATATCATATAACTTCATAGCTTGAAAATAATCATGTGAGAGTTTCTCATAACAGACATAAACCATGCTGAGCTAAATGGAGTCTAGTGTCATGCACCCATACTGAAAAAGGTTGTCCTAACCGGCCAAAGTTAAAACCATGTTCATAAGGATCCTGTCATAAGCCACGGAGGGCAACCTACAGTGGTAACGTAGTTTTGGACTTGGGTTATCTAGAACCCTCATTGATCGGTGCTAAATTCTAATCCCAAAACATATAACATAAGGCTCACATTCATGTGACATATCTAGATGTCAAGCTTTTTCATAAACATGTTCATACCCCGGATCTTTTACTACTCACGAATCTTGATTTAGAAAATGATTCATGAGCATTGATGGCACATTGGGTGTCTTGCATTGCATAATAATTTATAACTTGAAAACTTGCATGGCCTTAGTTCACTTTCATAATAACATATATTTTCATAAAACATAGGAACTAGGCATGCACTCGCATGAAATTCATGAAATCATGCTATCATTTTCTCTAATTTGCTTAAATCAATTCATGCATGTAAGATTTACTATAATTGACCTTTAACTCATGAAATAGGAACTCATATGTAGAAAACCATGCAAAATCATGCAATTTAATGAAATTTCATAATAAAATCATGAGAAGGTAATTTATATAAAAACATATGAGAATTGGGTAGAAGCCCTAATTTGTAAGTTCATAAAATCACAATTTGAAATTTGGTGTTTTGGGTATAAGGGATTTCTGGGGTATTACAAGAAGCTGCACCCCCAAAGACTGACCACGGTGACCATGTTGGCTACTCTAACTCTGCTCAAGATGAGAATTACCAGAAGACTAAAGTGAAGCCTGAACTGGTCAACTAGATTGACCCTGGTGCTGCTGCGACTGATAACCTCGGCCTCACTAGCCTGAACCCCTTCTACCATGACGAGAACCATTGTAGCTACCCTGATGTCGAGGCCTCTTATCTTTGGCCCCAGAGCCATAACGATGCAAATCCTCTATGGTCCGAGCATAATCTGTAATAGCCTGGAATGATCAACCACTAAAAACCAACATCTCAGGTGGTTCTATAAACTCTATCCGCAATTCCCAAACAAACCTACGGACTTTGTCGGGCTCGCTAGGCATGATCATAGCCCCAAATAGAGCAAGCTGGTGGAAGCGAGTCTCATACTCTGAGACGGTCATAGAACCCTGCATAAGTCTAGTGAATGGGTCCCTATGATGCTCTTTGTCGCTCTTTGGCAAGAACTTGGCCATAAAGGCCTCATAGAACTCGGACCAAGAAAATGGAGGAGACGAAGATAATCTGCAAGCAACCTGGGCCCTCTACCACAACTTAGTTGGGCCCTCCAGCTGATAAGTAGTATACCCTACTCTGTGAGTCTCCAATAAGCCCAAATGGTGTAGCATCTCCTCACAAGTAGTGATAAAATTATGCGGATCCTGACCAGATGTACCGACAAACCTCGGAGGTGCCAATCTCAGAAATATACCAAATGCCTTCGACTACGTCTCTGTCATAGTTGGGCGAGGTTCAAGAAGTTGTGCAACAGATGGAACCAGAATGACCTCAGCACGGGGAGCCACAATAGCAGGTTACGCTCCTAAACTCTATGAACCCATGGTTGTCCCCTGAGTGGATGGTTGTGCTACTTTAACAGGTTGATCCCCAATCATACCCAATAACTGTAGAAGTAAACCCCGAATACCTGGAGACTGAGCTGGGGCTGAAGCTGGCACAGAAACTGGTGGCACCTGTTCTTTGCCCTGGTCCACATGTTGCTGCTCAAGAACAAACTCGGGCTCAACCTCAACCCTAGGATCTCTAACTGGTGCCACTGCTTGAGTATGTCCTCTAGCTCTACCTCTGCGACCTCCCCGACCCTAGCTAGAGTCGGAGGTGCATGGGTCGAAGGCTTTCCTCTGACTGATGCCGACGAACTCATACGAACCATCTACAGAAGAGTGAACTAGAACAAGTGAGAATCAAGAAACTTTCAAGGACACTACGCACGAGATAAAAGCAAGAAAAGGTCTATATTTCCTAAGATGCCCCTGTAGCCTCCCAAAGATTAAGTATAAATATCTCCGCTCCAATCCGCAAGACTCTACTAAATATTGGCTCCTATACCGATGACACTGGTGAACCTAGGGCTCTGATACCAAGCTGTCACAACCTAATTTCTCGATCATAATGACACCTACAACCCCCCCAGTAGGAGAACCAATCCATGTAGCTTGGAACGGTTAGTAATGGGCTATTATCTAACAAGCAAGCGGAAGAAAACATAATATAGGCGGAAGCAAGGGATATACAATAAAGAAAAGGGACAATAGGAATATGAATAGAGAAGCTAAAACCATCCCAAAACCTGGTATCATAGCATAAGAGATGAAACTGCATCAACAAAGTACAAAAGGATACAAAATAATATATACATATGTGTCTCCGAATAACAAAAACAGTACATGATACACCAGATAACCTAAAAGCTAAGCTCCAATCGCCAAAAGTTCACCCTCAGTCTTGAATGGTCCCAAAAGTCAGCCTGCACGAGTCTCCAACGGATCAGCGGTGATGGCTCACACAAGGATCTGCACCAGAAAGATGCAGAGTGTAATATGAGCACCAATTACTAAGCAATGGGTACCCAGTAGGTATCATAGGTCGACTGGGCACATATAAGATATAAAGGTAGTAATCTAGCGGAATAGAAGCAAGTAGTCACAGAAAATAACGAATAAGTACACATAAGCTAGCACAGAAGGATACAAGGAGAAAATAACACACTTGGCTAGCTACTGGAGTATATATCACACAAACATAGGTGAAAGAAAGAAATAATGCACCTGGGATCCTCGAAATAACAATATATATAGGAAGTTTTCAGAAATAGGCGGTATACTGGTAACCTCAATTGAAAGAAGGGAAGGAGAGAAGGAACAACTCTAATCATGTAGGAAACCCAATTCTACTACTAAAACATTCCAATAATCCAAGTAGAACATGAGGTGAACCAAGAGAATACACTACCAAACTCTCATATGTGAAACCTCGAATAAAACACTGAATATGACCATAATCAGAACCAAAGATGTGATATGATAATAATAAGTCTACCTACAGTCTCAACAGGAGCCCATACACCCGAGGAATGCATACAAGTGAAGACAAACCCTCCAGCATCCTATACTACCAGAGCGTACACTCAACAAATAACAGACAAGGGTGGAACCTCACATAAATAAATGATATGATGCAATAGTGAAAACTAGGTGGAACAGTATCCCCCGTATTACCCCCTCCGGTGCCTATGGGCCTAGAAAGTAGGATTCATGGAAGGACACGACCTGTATACCTCAACTACACCGTATACCCTTCCTCTGTCACACTCAGCATGTAGCCCCTGGTCTGAATCAACAAGGTCCATGGTGATCCCCGACCACATACTACCCTAAATAACTTCAATGCAACTATCCGAAGTGAACCCGGATCCAAACTAGCGATCAAATCTCGTAAAATGCATGCCCAAAGCCTATCTGGATCTAAATCGGTGAAATAAGTCTCAAAAACCCCCACAAGGGTGCCCGAACATAACCAGGTCTAAAATAGTAGTAAAACAAGTCTGATGCTCAGCCTAACTGAGTGCAATATTATCTCCATCCAATAGTAAAACATGTCTAGCACTCCAGCCCTGTCGAGTCCAGTAGTAGTTTGAAAACAATGATAAAATCAACCTATTAACTTTCTTAACCCAAGAAGATCCATTAAAATCATTTCCAAACCCTTTATAACCACTTTTACCGAAAATGGGCCCTCGAGGTCATGCAAGTTTTAGAAAACCATCAATAGTAGGCCCGAAGCCAAAACCAAAGTAAAACATGCAGAAAACCTATTTATATGCATGATAAAGGCATGCTTAATCACAAACAGTAGCCAAATGTCTCATAATCAACCTATCGACCCTGCACAGGCTCCAATCGCTCTATATCACAGATAACCAGCCTTAGATTACAATATTAATGTCTGGGACTCATGCACATTCCCAAATAACCCACCATCTATGGTCCAGAGTCAATACAAGGCCACACAGGACCATAAGGGTGATATAAGCAACAATGGTGAATTCTACAACCAAACGAGTGAAATAATAAGGACATGAAAGAGCGGGCAAGGTCTGGGGTACCAAGCTAATAAACCCAACCCAAGGATGCTAATTTGTACAATTATACCCTATATATGCAAAGTCTAAAGAACATAAATCGTAACCTACCTATTCTCTGATGAAAAGCTGTGAAAATGATGATATCCAAGCCCAAACTACTCCAAAAAGCTCTGAAATAAAATCACACTATCAAAAACATAAACTACACATTAAAATGAGACTAATGATACCCATATTGCTATACTTGTAGCCCGGTCAAAATTTGGGTCATGAGCCGAACCATGGGCTCCGCAACTCGAAGCTGGAAATGAACGAGTGCAAAATGATCACAAGGTTCCAATGGTTGCATTCCCAATAATTTAGTGTAATTGGGCTAGGATTTGGGGTTAAAACATCCCACTCAAACCAAGGAATTAAAAAGGAAATTTGCAAGAATTAAATTTGAATTTAGCAATGAAACTTACCGGATTAAGGCCGGTAAAATGATCATGAAGCAAGTATAATTCCCCTCCAAGAGTTGATGAGCAAAGGTGGAGGAATTGAAGGTTTTAGAGGTGGTTTCTATGGAGAATTAGGAGTTGGGTGTTTAAATGAAAAGGAATGAAGAAGAAGCTAATATAAAGGCAGCCAACAGATGATATGCCTACGCGGCCATGTCGCTGCCAATAGATGTTATGCCTACGCGGCCATGGCACTGCCTACGCAGCCATGTGTACGAGGGCGGCCCAGGCGCACACGTAGGATAGGCGCTAGGAATGCCAGGCGCTTTCCCAGCACGCACATGGCCAGACCATTTGCGTACGCAATAGCATACATGCAGGCCAGGCGCCGCCTAGGCGATGTCCGAGAAAGTAGGGCGGTTGGCATGCTTCATCGCGGACGTGGCCAAGCCCCGCATGGGCAATGGCCAACTAATGCCATGATTGCAACCAGCTGCCAACAATATCTCTAATGTGGAATTAACTCCGACGGACCATCGGGAACACATCTAGGGTCCCAAGAATGAAAACAAGCTGAGCTATTTGACTATAAATGACATTCTGGACTCAACGAAATCAACCAAAATCCTAATAGAGGTTTATTTAACGAAAAGTGGGCCCCAAGCCCAAAAACCAACTTGAGGCCAATCTTTCAAAAATGGAACACCAAGACCTAAAATGAGTCCGAAAGCCTCGGGACCCAAAACAAAGGTCCCCCTAGTTAATATTCTTGAGCAAACAACACCGTCAGAATTTCCATCCGAGGCCGTCTTCTCCGAATATTGACCAAAGTCAAACTTCCAAGTTCAACTGGCTAGAAAACACAAAAACCAAAACAAAACTAAACAAAACTAAACCAAAATCTCCTAAACCCAGGGCAAGGATCCATTGAGACCAAAATCCATGCTTCAGAGCTAATGAAACTGTCAAAATTTGATTCCGAGCGCGTCTGCCAAGAATGCTAACTGAAGTCAATGATGTCCTATGTTTAGGCTCTAAAATAGGGAAACGACCATAATGACCAAATAAATGGTTAGGGCACCGAACCACCAGTCCCAACAAGCCGCAAATGACTTGGAGATGGTACAGGAAAGCCCTAAAAGTACAAAGAAAGCATAAATGCAAAAATAACCAGAAGGGTCATTACATCATCCACTACTAAAAAGTACTTTTGTCCTCGAAAGTCAAGAACTAGGAAGTACCTGAAGGCTCAAACCGCTGCGGATACTGAGCCTGCATCTCTCTCTCGGTCTCCCAGGTAGCCTCCTCAACCGGATGGTGCCTCCACATAACTTTCACAACTAGAATCTCTCTAGATCTCAACCTCCTGACATCCCTCGCCAAAATAGTTACCGGCTCCTCAACAAAGGCTAAGCTCTCATCCAACTGAACCATGTCCCACCGCAACACTTGAGACACATCTAGAACATATAGTCACAATATCGATATATGGAAAATCGGGTGTATAGCAGAAAACATCAGAGGCAAAGATAACTAAGAGGCAACACTACAAACCCTTTGAAGAATCTCAAATGGCCCAATATACCTGGGGATAAGTTTGCACCACCTACCAAATCTCATCACGCCCTTCATGGGTGATACACGGAGGAATACCAAGTCACCAACGTTGAACTCCATGGCACAAAGCCTATGATCGGCGTAGCTCTTCTGCCTACTCTGAGCTACTCAAAGGTCTATCCTAAATCACTCTGACTCTGTCTAAGAAATCACAAAGTAGATTTGTGATCTATGGCATAGACTCCAAACCATCAAACCAATCAATCGACAATCTACAACCCCTACCATACAAAGCCTCGAAAGGTTTCATGCCAATACTCGAGTGGAATCTATTATTATAAGCAAACTCAGCCAAAGGAATAAACTGATCCCAAGAACCTCAAAAGTCAAGAACATAAGCCAAAAGCATGTCCTCCAAAACCTAAATAGTCCTCTTGAACTAGCCATCTATCTGAGGGTGAAATGCAGTACTAAGCTTAACCTTTATACCCAAATCTTGTTAAAAATCCCTCCAAAATTGAGATGTGAACTGAGTGCTATAGTCTAAATTGATAGAAGCTGGGACCCCATGTAATCGAACAATCTCACGAAGGTAAATCTAAGCAAACCTCTCGGCACTATAAGTAGTCTGAACCGCCAAAAAGGGCACTGACTTAGTCAGCAGATCACAATCACCCAAATAGAGTTGAAACCCCTAGAAGTATGAGGTAATCCAACTATGAAGTCCATAGTGATCCCTTCCAACTTCCACTCAGGAATGGGAAGTCGCTGCATTAACCCACCAGGTCTGATGTGCTCGTACTTCACCTGCTGACTGTTCAAGTATCGAAATACAAACTCCGCCATGTATCGCTTCATACCACTCCACCTGTAAGGCTGTATCAAATCTATATACATCTTGGTTGTGCTAGGATAGATGAAATATCTATAACAATGAGCCTCTTAAAGAATCAACTAAATCAGATCCCCAACTCTCAGAACACAAAGGCTACTATAAAACCTCAGAACCCCATATGAATCTAGACTAGCCCCGCTGGCCTCACCCCGAACAACCTGATCATGAAGGTCACATAACCACTGATCCTCAAACTGACGGCTCTAAATCTGATCAATCAAGGTAAGATAAACCTCAATGTTGGCGAGAATTCTGCTAGGTTCTAATAAGTCTAGCCAAACCAAACGGTTATCCAAGGTCATGATGTTGAAGGCCAACGGTCAGTATGAAACTGAAAGTGAATCTAGGCTACCCATACTCACCACCTTCTGACTCAAAGAATCTGCTACCATGTTTGCCTTGCCCGAATTATACATAATAGTGAAATCATAGTCCTTTAGCAACTCAATCCATCTCTTCTGCCTCAACTTCAGCTCTCGCTGACTCGTGATATACTGAAGACTGCACTGATTGGTGAATATCTCAGAGTGAACCCTATATAAGTAGTGCCCCTAAATCTTGAGTGCAAAAACTACCACCCCCAATTCCAAGTCATAGGTGGGGTAGTTGCGCTCATGAACCTTCAGCTGCCTCGACGCATATGCTATCACACAACCCTACTACATTAACACACAACCAAGACCAACCCCTAAAGCATCACAATATATCGAGAAACCCTGACCCTCAACTGGCAAGGTCAATACTGAAGCTGAAGTCAATAAGGCCTTAAGCCTCTGGAAGCTATCCTCGCACTGATCCGACCACTGAAATGGGACATCCTTCCTAGTCAGCCTAGTCAAAGGTGCTGCTATGGAAGAAAACCCCTCGATAAACTCTGATAGTACCCTGCTAACCCAACAAAGCTGCAAACCTCGATAGGAGTAGTAGGTCTAGGCAAATCACAAAATACTAATATCTTCCCCGGGTCCACTCTAATCCCATCCTTAGACACCACGTATCCTAGGAATGCAACTGACTCAAGCCAAAACTCACACTTTGAGAACTTGGCATAAATCCGATGATCTCTCAAATTCTGAAGTACAGTCCTCAAATGCTGCTAATGATCATCTCTACTCCATGAGTATATGTGGATGTAATCTACGAAGACTATCATGAACCAATCCAAATACAGGCTAAGCACACTGTGCATCAAGTCCATAAAAGCTGCGGGGGCATTAGTCAACCCAAAAGACATCACTAGGAACTCATAGTGGCCACAACATATCCTGAATGTTTTCTTAGGGATGTTCTCTGCCATAATCCTCAACTGGTTGTAGCCTGACCTCAAATCTATCTTCGAAAACACGGCTGAACCCTGAAGCTGCTCAAACAAATCATCTATGCATGACATCGGATACCAATTCCTCACAGTCACCCTATTTAGGTTCCAATAATCAATACACATCTACATTAATCCATCCTTCTTCTTCACAAACAGAACAGGAGCAACCCAAGGAAATACACTCACCCTAATGAAACCCTTAGCTAACAAGTCCTGGAGCTGCTCCTTAAGCTCTCTAAACTCAGCAGGAGCCAAATGGTAAGGAGAAATAGAAATAGGCCTGGTGCCTGGCTCTAACTCAATAACAAAGTTGATATCACTATCAGATAGGAGGCTTGGCAGGTCAGTAGGGAACACATCTAGGAAATCTCTAACCACAGCAATCGACTTAGGGGAAGAAGGGTTGGTAGTAAAATCTCGGGCATATGATACATAAGCCAAACACCTGTGAGAAATCAGATTCCTAAATCAAAGGCAAGAGATGATCCTAGACGGTGCACAGCTAATTGAGCCTTACCACACAATCGGCGATATGCCAGGCACGACTATGGTAACGGTCTTGGCATAATAATCCAAACTTGCACGATAAGGGGATAACTAGTTCATGCCCAGTATCCAAACAAAGTCTAACATATAAAGGATAAGCAAATCACCCCAAGTCTCAAAATCACCAACAGAAATCATACAAGACCTCACAACCTGATCTACTACTAAAGAATCTGTTACCGGGGCCAAAATAAATACAGGCACAGATAACGACATACTATTTAAACCTAAACAAGGCAAATAGTAGGGTAGAAAGTTATGAGCAAGTGGATCTAAGATCAAATAAACCATAAGTTGATTGACGACATAAATAAATCATACCTATGATCACAACATCTGAGGCCTCTATCTCCAGTCTCCCAAGTACCGCATAAAATTAATGATAACCACCACCTAACCAACTGCCATCCCTACCACCCAACTTGCCTCATGGGGAACCACCCCTAGCCTGGCCACTACCTCCTCTAACCGGTGGCTGAATTGCATAGAGAGGTTGAGCCATCTGAAATATACCCCGCTGGGGGCAATCTCTAGTATAATGACCAACAACACCATAATCATAGCAAGTTGTACACCAATGGGGGCAGTCTCTAGCACAGTGACTGCTAACACCGCACTCATAGCAAGGCCCTGATGACCCACTCTATTGAGATGGACCAGCTGAACCTATATGGCCACCATAGCCTGATTCCCTAGAAGCTGCACCTCTCCAAGACTGACCACGGTGATCGTGCTGCCTACTCTGACCCTGCTCAAGATGAGAACTACCAGAATACTAAAATGAAGCCTGAACTAGTCAACTAGACTGACCCTGGTGCTGCTGCGACTGATAACCTCAGCCCCACTGGCCTGAACCCCTACTATCATGACGAGAACCACTGTAGCTACCCTGATGTCGAGGCCTTTTATCTCTATCTCCAGAGTCATAACGATGAAAATCCTCTATAGTCTGGGCATAGTCTGCAATAGCCTGGAATGATTGACCACTAACAACCAATATCTCAGGTGGTTCTCTAAACTCTGTCCGCAATCCCAAATAAACCTACGGACTCTGTCGGGATCGGTAGGCATGATCATATCCCCAAATGGAGCAAGATGGTGGAAGAGAGTCTCATACTCTGGGATGGTCACAGAACCCAGCATAAGTCTAGTGAACGGGTCCCTATGATGCTCTCTGTCACTCTGTGGCAAGACCTTGGCCATAAAGGCCTCATAGAACTTGGACCAAGATAATGGAGGAGATGAAGATGATCTGCAAGCAACCTGGGCCCTCCACCATAACTTAGTTGAGACCTCCAGTTGATAAGTAATATACCCTACTCCGTGAGTCTCCAATAAGCCCAAATAGTGTAGCATCTCCTTACAAGTAGTGATAAAATCATGTGGATCCAAACCAGACGTACCGGCAAACCTCGGAGGTGCCAATATTAGAAATCTACACATTGCCTTCTGCTATGTCTCTATCATTACTGGGCAAGGATCAAGAGGCTGTGCAACAGATTGAACCAGAATGACCGCAGAACTGGGAGCCGCAGTAGCAGGTTGTGCTCCTGAACTCTATGCACCCAGGGCTACCCCTGAGCGGATGGTTTTGCTACCTCAGCAGGCTGATGCCCGATCATACCCAATAACTATAGAAGTAAACCCCGAATACCTGAAGACTGAGCTGGGGCTAAAGCTTGCACAGAAACTGGTGCTAGCACTGGTGGAACCTAGGATGTCCCTTGGTCCATATGCTACTGCTAGAGAATAAACTCGGGCTCATACGCAGGCTTAACCTCAACCCTAGGATCTCTAACTAGTGTCGCTGCTCAAGCACGTCCTCTAGCTCTACCTCTGCGACCTCCCCGGCCCTAGCTGGAGTCGGAGGTGATGGGGTCGATGCCTTTCCTCTACCTAATGTCGATGATCTCATATGAACCATCTACAAAGAGTGAACTAGAACAAGTGAGATTCAAGAAACTTTCAAGGACACTATGTACGATATAGAAGCAAGAAAAGTTCCATATTTCCTAAGATTCCCTTGTAGCCTCCCAAAGATTAAGTCGAATATCTCCGCCCCGATCTGCAGGACTCTACTAGATATTGGATCCTATACCAATGACACTAGTGAATCTAGGGATCTGATACCAAGTTATCAAGACCAAATTTCTTGGTCATGATGTCACCTACAACCCTCCATTAGGTGAACTAATCCCCGTAGCATGGAACGGTTAATAATGGGCTACTATCTAACAAGTAGGCGGAAGAAAACATAATATAGGCGAAAGCAAGGGATATACGATAAAGAAAAGGGACAACATGAATATGAATAGAGAAGCTAAAACCATCCCAAAACTTCGTATCATAGCATAAGAGCCGAAACTGCATCAACAAAGTACAAAAGGATCTAAAATAATATAAACATATTTGTCTCCGAATAACAAAAAGAGTACATGATACACAAGATGAACTAAAAGCTAAGATCTGATCACTAAGAGCTCACCCTCAGTCTTGAATGGTCCCAAAAGTCAGCCCGCATGAGTCTCGAACGTATAAGCGGTGATGGCTTACACTAGGATTTGTACCAGAAAGATGCAGAGTGTAGTATGAGCACCGATTTCTAAAAAACGGGTACCCATTAGGTATCATAGGTCGACTGGGTACATATAAGATATAAAGGTAGTAATCTAGTAGAATAGAAGCAAGTAGTCACAGAAAATAACGAATAAGTACACAGAAGCTAGCACAGAAGGATACAAAGAGAAAACAACACACTTGGCTAGCTACTGGAATATATATCACACAGACACAGGTGAAACAAAGAAATAATGCACCTGGGATCCTCGCAATAACAATATATATAGGAATTTTTAGAAATAGGCGGTATACCGGTAACCTCAAGTGAAAGAAGGGAAAGAGAGAAAGAAAAACTCTAATCATGTAGGAAACCCAATTCTACTACTAAAACATGCCAATAATCCAAGTAGAACATGATGTGAACCAAGAGCATACACTAACAAACTCTCATATGTGAAACATCGAATAAGACACCGAAGATGACCACAATCAGAACCAAAGATCCGACATGGTAATAATAAGTCTATCTACAGTCCAAATAGGTGCCCATACACCCGAGGAATGCATAAAAGTAAAGACAAACCCTCCAGCATGCCATACTACCAGAGCGTACACTCAGCAAATAACAGACAAGGGTGGAACCTCACATAAATGAATGATATGATGCAATAGTAAAAACTAGGTGGAACAATAACCCCGTATGTACCCCCTCCGGTGCCTATGGGCCTAGCAGGTAGGATCCATGGAAGGACACGGCTTGTATACCTCAACTACACTATATACCCCTCCTCTGGAATACTCAGCATGTAGCCCCTGGTCTGGATCAACAAGGTCCATGAATGTCCCAGACCATATACTACCCCTCGTAACCTCAGTGCAATTGTCGGGAGTGAACACGGATCCAAACTAGAGATCAAATCTCGAAAAATGCATGCCCAGAGCCTATCAGGGTCTAAATTGTTGAAATAAGTCTCAAAAACCCACCCACAAGGGTGCCCAAACATAACCGGGTCTAAATTAGTAGTAAAACAAGTCTGATGCTCGGCCTAACTGAGTGCAATATTATCTCCAACTAATAGTAGGACATATCTAGCACTCTGGCCCTGCCGAGTCTAGTAGTAGTTTGAAAACAGTGATAAAATCAACCTATTAATTTTCTTTCCCCAAGAAGATCCATTAAAATCATTTCCAAACCCTTTTTAACCACTTTTACCGAAAATGGGCCCTCAGGGCCATGCAAGTTTTAGAAAACCATCAATAGTAGGACCGAAGCCAAAACCGTAGTAAAATATGTGGAAAACCTCTTTATATCCATGATAAAGGCATGCTCAATCACAAAAAGTATCCCAATGGCTCACAATCAACCTATCGGCCCTGCATAGGCTCCAATCGCTCTACAACACAGATAACCAACCTAAGTTCACAATATCAATGTCAAGGACTCATGAACATTCAAAAATAACCCACCATCTATGGTCTAGAGTCAATAAAAGGCCACACAGGACAACAAGGGTGATATAAGCAACTTTGGTGAATTTTACAACCCAACGATTGAAATAATAAGGAGATGAAAGAGCGGGCAAGGTCTGGGGTAACAAGCTAATAAACCCAACCCAAAGATGCTAATTAGTACAATTATACCCTATATATGTGAAGTCTAATCAAGTTAAACCATAACCTACCTGTCCTCTGATGACAAGCTGCGAGAACGATGATGTCCAAGCCTGAACTGCTCCGAGAAGATCTGAAAGGAAATCAGACTATCAAAAACATAAACTACACATTTAAATAAGACTAATGATACCCATATTGCTATACTTATAGCCGGGTCAAAATTCGGGTTACGAGAGGGACCATGGGCCCCGTAACTCAAAGTTGGAAATGAACGAGTGCAAAATGATCACAAGGTTCCAATGGTTGCATTCCCAGTAATCTAGTGGAATTGGTCTAGGATTTTGGGCTAAAGCAGCCCACTCAAACCAAGGAATTAAAGAGGAAATTTGAAAGAATTAAATTAGAATTTAGCAATGAAACTTACCAAATTAAGGCCGGGAACACAATCACAAAGCAAGTATAATTCCCCTCCAAGGATTGATGAGCAAAGATGGAAGAATTGGAGGTTTCAGAGGTGGTTTCTATAGAGAATTCGGAGTTGGGTGTTTAAATGAAAAGGAATGAAGAAGAAGCTAATATAAAGGCTGTCAACGGATGTTATGCCAACGCAGCCATGGCTCTACCTACATGGCCATGCGTACGCGGGCGGCCCAGGCGCACACGTAGGCCAGTGGCTGGCAAGGCCAGGCGCTTGCCTAGCGCGTATGCGGCCAGACCACTGCGTATGTGACAGCATGCACGTGGCCCAAGTGCCGCCTAGGCGATGGCTGAGAAAGTAGGGCGATTGGCATGCTTCATCGCGGACGTAGCAAAGCCCCACGTGGGCAAATGGCCAACAGATTCCATGACAACAACCAGCTGTCAACAACATCTCCAACTTGGAATTAACTCTGATGGATGCTCGGGAACACATCTGGGGTCCATGAATGCAAACAAGCTGAGCTATTTGACTAAAAATTGCATTCCAGACTCAACGAAATTGACCAAAATCCCAATAGAGGTTGATTTACCGAAAAGTGGGCCCCAAGCCCAAAAACCAACTTTAGACCAAACTTTCCAAAATGGAACACCAAGGCCTAAAATGAGTTCGAAAGCCTCGGGACCCAAACCAAAGGTCCTCTTCGCCCAAAGTCAATATTCTGTAGCTAACAGCACTTTCAGAATTTCCACCCGAGACCATCTTCTTTGAATATTGACCAAAGTCAAACTTCCAAGTTAAACTGGCTAGAAAGCACAAAAACCAAAACAAAACAAAACAAAAATCTCCCAAACCCCGACCAAGGGTCCATTTAGACTAAAATCCATGCTCCAAGGCTAACAAAACTGTCAAAATTTGATACCGAGCGCATTTACCTAGAATGCTAATTGAAGTCAATGATATCCTAAGTTTAGGCTCTAAAATAGGGAAACACCCATAATGACCAAATGAACAGCCAGGGCACTGAACCACTAGTCCCAGCAAGCCACAAATGACTTGGGGCCACTATAGGAAAGCTCTAACAGTACAAAGAAAGCATAAACACAAAAATAACCAGAAGGGTCATTACGTCATCCACTACTAAAAAAGACTTCCATCCTCGAAAATCAAGAACTAGGAAGTACCTGAAGGCTAAAAAAGTTGCGGATACTGAGCCGGTATCTCTCTCTCTGTCTCCCAGGTAGACTCCTCAACTGGATGGTGCCTCCACTTAACTTTCACAACTAGAATCTCTCTAGATCTCAACCTCTTGACATCCCTGGCCAAAATAGCTACCGGCTCCTCAACAAAGGCTAAGATCTCATCCAACTGAACTGTGTCCCACCACAACACATGAGACACATCTAGAACATATAGTCGTAACATCAATACATGGAAAACTGGGTGCATAGCAGAAAACATCAAAGGTAAAGCTAACTAATAGGCAACACTACCAACCCTCTGAAAAATCTCAAATAGCCCAATGTACCCGGGGATAAGCTAGCCCTGCCTACCAAATCTCATCACGCCCTTCATGGGTGATACACAGAGGAATACCAAGTCACCATCGGTGAACTCCATGGCACAAAGCCTAAGATCAGTGTAGCTCTTCTACCTGCTCTGAGCTGCTCGAAGTCTATCCTGAATCACTCTAACTCTATATAAGGAATCACAAAGTAGATCTGTACTCTGCGGCCTAGACTACAAACCATCAAACCAACCAATCGGCGATCTACAACCCCTACCATACAAAGCCTCGAAAGGTTTCATGCCAATACTCTAGTGGAAGCTATTATTATAAGCAAACTTAGCCAAAGGCATAAACTGATCCCAAGAACCTCAAAAGTCAAGAACACAGGCCCAAAGCATATTCTCCAGGACCTGAATAGTCCTCTCAAACTGGCCATCTCTGAGGGTGGAATGCAGTACTAAGCTGAACCTCTATACTGAAATCTCATTGAATATCTCTCCAGAACTGAGATGTGAACTGAGTGTTGCGGTCTAAAATGATAGAAGTTGGGACCCCATGGAACCAAACAATATCACGAAGTTAAATCTAAGCTAACCTCTCGGCACTATAAGTAGTCTGAATTGGCAAAAATTTCACTGACTTTGTTAGCTAATCACAATCACTCAAATAGAGTCAAAACCCCTAAAAGTACAAGGTAATCCAACTACGAAGTTCATAGTGATCCCTTCCTACTTCCACTTAGGAATGGAAAGTCGCTGCATTAACCCACCAGGTCTGATATGCTCATACTTCACCTGCTGATAGTTCAAGTATCAAGATACAAAATCCGCCATGTCTCGCTTCATACGACTTCACCAGTGAAGCTATCTCAAATCTTTGTACATCTTGGTTATGCCAGGATGGATGGAATAACTTGAAGAATGAGTCTCTCAAAGAATCAACTGAATTAGATCCCCAACTCTCAGAACACAAAGGCTACTATCAAACCTAATAACCCCATCTAAATCTAGAGTAGCCCGGCTAGTCTCACCCTAAACAACCTGATCACAAAGGTCACATAACCACTGATCCACAAACTGACGGCTCTGAATCTGATCAACCAAGGTAGGACGGACCTCAAGGCTGGCAAGAACTCTTCTAGGATCCAAAAACTCAAGCCAAACCAAACGGTTAGCCAAGGACATGATGTCCAAGGCCAACGGTTGCTACAAAACTGAAAGTGAAGCTAGGCTACTCATACTCACCGCCTTCTGACTCAAAGAATCCGCTACCATGTTTGCCTTTCCCGGATGGTACATAATAGTGAAATCATAGTCCTTAAGCAACTCAATCTATCTCTTCTGCCTCGAGTTCAGCTCTCGCTGATCATGAAGTAATGAAGACAGCGGTGATTGGTGAATATGTCACAGTGAACCCCATATAAGTAGTGCCTCAAAATATTGAGTGAAAGAACTACCGCCGCCAATTCCAAGTCATGAGTGGGGTAGTTGCACTCGTGAATCTTCAGCTGCCTCAACGTATATGCTATCACACAACCCTGCTGCATTAACACACAACCAAGACCAACCCCTAAAGCATTACAATATACCAAGAAACCTTGACCCTCAACTGGAAAGGTCACCACTGGAGATGAAGTCAATAAGGCCTTAAGCCTCTGGAAGCTATCCTCACACTGATCCGACCACTGAAATGGGACATCCTTCCTAGTTAGCCTAGTCAAAGGTGCTTTTATGGAATAAAACCCTTCGATAAACCTCAGATAGTACCTTGCTAACCCAACAAAGCTGCGAACCTCGGTAGGAGTAGTAGGTCGATGCCAATCACGAACTGCTGATATCTTCACCAGGTCCACTCTAATCCCATCGTTAGACACCATGTTTCCTAGGAATGCAACTGACTCAAGACAAAACTCACACTTAGAGAGCTTGGCATAAAGCCGATGATCTCTCAAAGTATGAAATACAGTCCTCAAATTATGCTCATGCTCATCTCTACTCAATGAGTATATCAGAATATCATCTATGAAGACTATCACGAATGAATCCAAATACAGGCTAAGCACCCTTTGCATCAAGTCTATGAAAGTTGTGGGGGAATCAGTCAACCCAAAAGACATCACTAGGAACTAATAATATCTATAATGTGTCTTGAATATTGTCTTAGGGATGTCCTCCACCCTAATCCTCAACTGGTGGTAGCCTGACCTCAAATCTATCTTTGAAAACATGGCTGAACCCTGAAGCTGATCAAACAAATCATCTATGCGCGACATTAAAAACCCATTCCTTAAAGTCACCCTATTCAGCTGTTGAGAATCAATTCACATCCGTATCGACCCATCCTTCTTCTTCACAAATAGAATAGGAGCATCCCCAAGACGATACGCTCGGCCTAATGAAACCCTTAGCTAACAAGTCCTTGAGCTGCTCCTTAAGCGCTCTCAACTCAGCTGGAGCCATACGATAAGGAGAAATAGAAATGGTCATTTTGCCCAGCTCTAACTCAATAGCAAAGTCAATATATCTCTCAGGTGGGAGGCCTAACAAGTTGGTAGGGAACACATCTAGGAAATCTCTAACCACAGGAACTGACTCAGGTGAAGAAGGTTCGGCAGTAGCATCTCGAACATATGCTAGATAAGCCAAACACCCGGAAGAAATCAACTTCCTAGCTCGAAGGCAAGAGATGATCTCAGACAGTTCATGACTAACAGAGCCCGGCCATATAACTGGGGATACGCAAGGCACGGCTATGCTAACGGTCTTGGCATAAAAATCCAAAATCGCACAATGAGGGGATAACTAGTCCATGCCCAGAATCACATCAAAGTCTAACATATCAAGGATCATCAAATCACCCCAAATCTCTAAATCACCAACAGAAATCATACAAGACCTCACAACCCGATCCACTACTAAAGAATATCTTACTTGGTTCAAAACAAATACATGCACATATAACGGCTCAATAATCAAACCTAAACAAGGCAAATAGTAGGCAAAAACATATGAGTAACTAGATCTAGGATCAAATAAAGCATAAGCTAGCTGACGGCATACAGAAATCATACCTATGATCACAACATCCAAGCCTCTGCCTCCAGTCTCCCAGGGACGGCATAAAACTGACGACAACCACCACCTAGCCAACCACCATCCCTACCACCTGACTTGCCTCATAGGGGACCAACCTTAGCCTGACCACCACCTGCTCTAGCCTGTGGCTGAACTTTATGGAGAGGCTGAGCTATCTAAATCATACCCTACTGGGGGCAATCTTTAGAATAATGACCAATAACACCACAATCATAGCAAGTTGTACCCTACTAGGGGCACTCTCTGGCATAGTGACTGCTAACACTGCACTCATAGCAAGACCCTGATGGCCTACCCTATCTAGATGGACTAGATAAACCTGTGTGGCCTTCACGGCCTGATGCCCCAGAAGATGCACCCCTCAATGACTGACCACTGTGACTATGCTGGCTACTCTGATCCTGCTCAAGCTGAGAAATACTAGAAGACTAAAGCGAAGCTTGAACTTGTTGACTAAACTGACCCTGGTGCTGCTATGGATGATAATATCAGCCCCACTGGCCTGAACCCCTACTACCATAACGAGAACCATTGTAGCTACCCTGATGTCGAGGCCTCTTATCTCTGGCCCCAAAGTTATGACGATGCAAATCCTCTACGATACGGGCATAGTATGCAATATCCTAGAATGATCGACCATTAGCAACCAATATCTCAGCTGGCTCTCTAAACTCTGTCTGCAATCCCCAAACAAACCTACGGACTCTATCGGGCTAGGTAGGTATATACTCTGAGAAGATCATAGAACCCTGCATAAGTCTAGTGAACTGCTCCCTACGATGCTCTTTGTCACTCTATGGCAAGAACTTGGACATAAAGTCCTCATAGAACTCAGACAATGACAACGGAGGAGACGAAGATGATCTGCAAGCAACCTAGGACCAACACCACAACTTAACTAGGCCCTCCAGCTGATAAGTAGTATAGCCTACTCCATAGTCTCCAATAAGCCCAAATGGTGTAGCATCTCCTCACAAGTAGTGATAAAATCATGTGGATCCTGACCAAAAGTACCGGTGAACCTTAGAGGTTCCAGTATCAGAAATATACCCAACACCTTCTGCTCTATCTCTATCATATATGAGCAAGAAGTAAGAGGTTGTACAATAGATGGAAGTGGAATGACCTCAGCATGGGGAGCCGCAATAGTGATACACCTAAATTACACCTCCTTTTAGAAGCATAAGCGGTCGTTGTTCAAATATAGAACCCAACAAAGATTGGGGTCGATCCCATAGGGAATATGGTAGAACTAGGGTTGATTAATGCTTACTTTCATTGTTAGCCATTTATTTTCCTACGAAGAGGGGTTTTGAGTAACATGTAGTAATTGTTCTTTGAATTCAAACAAGTAATAAGTAAAAAATTTAAGAGTTGTAATCAATGAGAGAAGTGACTAGGATAGTGTTCCCCATGAGATCATAACTTAGTAAGGAATTGTACTTAGTAAACTAGATTGGCGCTTCAAATGCAAAATTGGTAAGTTAGGTTCACCTAAACTGTTGGTCCCCTAGATAGATGAATTTCACCACACGTCTTGGTCCGGTCGTGGGTGTATTATTTACTGGCCCTTATCCTAGATCCAAAATTAGCTATTCATGGACAAGGTCAAGCTATTAGATGAGGATTGGTAGCCTCAAATCTTTGTTTTTAAACAACCCTTTTCCCATCTGTTACCTCCTTGGTCCGGCAAGTAAGGATAAGGTGAGTTCTAACGTTTTACACCATTAAAAAGCAAGCAAAGTGAAGGGAAGAACAATACATACGTAAACACCGCCCTAGAATTACCAAGTACTTTGCCTACTTTGTTAATCCTTCATGGTTCCCACAACCCTAGTTGTAGATTTAGCTACTAATGTTCATAAGTAAACGATCAAGAGTTATTGAAACAATCATGAATATATACTTACAAGAAGAAGTAAAGAAATCCAGAATCTTGAATAATTCTCAAGAACACTTCAATAAGTCAAGAACAAACTTTAATTCTCAAGAACTGTGTTATGATGTCTTCCATAATATAAACAAAAAATTTCAATGTCAAACAAAGTCAGAGCGGAGAAATGAAACCTAAGGGGAAGAATTTATAAGCAAAAGAGACCAAATCCTAAGTAAACCAGGAAAGCTGGATGCGGTACTTCTAACAGGATTCCCCACGGGCCGTCATGGATGCAACGGGCATCGTGGGTGCCCATCAGGCTTCCTTAAGGTTCAGCTCTAGGTCCTCTTCCTTGCTTCCATAGGCTGCTGTGATGGGACATCATGGATGCAATGCCCGTCATGGCCATCTCGTTGGTTACTCAACTTGATCTCCAATCTCCACTGGCCAATTCCAACGAGCTTTATGACATCCCGTCATGTCTCTCACGAGCATCATGGCAGCTTGTCAAGTCTGGCCTCTAAGCTTCAGTTCCACTAGTCCAGTCTGATGTGCTCTATGACGTCCCATGGCTAGACCGACGATCATTGTGGTAGGGTGTGGGAGGTGAGTTCTTGCTTTTAGTCTCTCTGGTTCATTTCAATGGCTTCTCCCATGGGACGTGGTGGATCCCACGCCCGTAGGGCATGGATTTTGCCCAAAAATCTGCAACTTTTTGGCACTTTTGCTTTTTCAACACTTTTCCTTGTACATGCAACAAATGACATCAAATCCAACAAAATATACTCAAGAACTCCCAAAATCCTTAGTTTAAGGCGTCGAAAGTGCCATGAAATCCCTGCACATCAACCTCCTCAGCTTAGAATGTTTGCTTGTCCTCAAGCAACAAACAAAAAAAAAACTAAAAAGACGTTTAACTAAAAGGAAACTAGAAACTACAGCAGTAACATGATTCATTAAACCTTTTCAATCTCAGAATAGTACCCACTCCTTAATAGCTTAAAAATCAGTGCACTTATCGAAGTTATCAAAATAACACAAGACAGATCCATGAGTGACAACATGGTATTCATGAGAAAGCTAACATACACAGAAGACATTCAGTCCAAGCAGATAGCAATCACAACTTACTCTAGTTTCCTCACAACAAAGAAGTCCCGATCACACAAAATTGTAATTCACACACGGGGACCGGGAACACGCTCACTCTCGAAAAGAGATTCAAGCTGTACATGCACAATACCATAGGCTTGCCCTTATTTTCTATGCTTTGGATTTTAAATAGTTCGGTTAGGATCACTATAGGACTTTGTTAGGCTTGTAATGTAGGTTTAGGGATGAGAATGGTATATTTGGGTAAATAGTGACTATGCCCTCCTTGAGAATACGATTATTTCTTTATTCTCCACATTTCAGACCTTATAGTTCTCCTCCCTTATTCTCCCTTTTTTCTACCTTTTCTCTTTTATCAAGCTTCGGGTGTGGCCTCTATTGCAATTTTTTTGCACTATTTCCTTTTCATTCAGTTTTTCTTTTTTTTTCTCTCTTTTTCTCTTTTGCAGCACACAAACCACATTTGCTATCTTTCTTTTTACATTAACCCAATATTTTAATACCCAACACTCCCTACTCACCCCTACAGTAGCCACCCTCAACTTAGGCCTTTAGCTTGAGTTAAGGTGCACAATGTCCAAGGAGGGACCATGGACAAAACTGAGATTTATAGGAAATGGGGAAGGTAAATAGGCTAACAACAAAAAGGTTAACTTTAGGCTCAAGTTCAGGGATCAAAGGGATTCAATTTCATTTTATAGGTCATTTGGCTTAAGTGGACTTATTCAAAAATGTCCTATGATCATTTCCTAACCAAACCATTCTACAACCATAGCATGACTAACCAAGTAAGTTCTATATTGAATAGTACAACAAGAACAAATACTAAGCATCTCACTTCACACATGGCACAAAGTATAGATACAGATTAGCTAACTACCAGTTCATGCTTTAACGTAAGCTACTTGTTTCAGTTATATGCAAGTTGTCATTTACAGATCCATCAAGGTCAGTTCTAACACCTTATTGCACAAAAATTGGGAGGGGTCTCCATTTTTCACAAAATTTTCTTTAAAAACCATATCATGGACCTAATCTACTTCTACAAACACACATCATATACTAAGCATGTTGGTTCAACAGATATTAAAAGGTCCTCAGGGAAATAAGACAGGCAAGAAAACCCCAAGGATGCAGATATCTTTCAAATACCCTCATGGGTTGCCTCCCATGCAGCGCCTGATTTAACGTCACGGCACGATGTGAGTGTTTCAACTACTCATATTTCACTAAAACACTCTACCAAAAACCAAATGACCATAGCTGCCCCCACCCTATCTAAAAAGTTATGCATTGTCCCCAATGCACTAAAAAATAACAAAATGAGGGGCACAAGGCATACTTATGATGCCTAAGCACGGTCATCAGGTGTAGCAGTAGGTGGGGCCGCCGGATCAGTAAACACAGTCTTATCTCGAACAGAGGCTGCCTCCACAGGCCTCTCAACAATATCATCTTCCCGGGAAGCATCATCAACATCAACTCCCACAATAGGGCCTAAAGACAGTTCTTCAGTGGCACCGACAATACCACTAGCCGAGCCACCAGTCCCAACTACATCAACCTCAATTTGTTGCATAGCTAGGGACTCTTGTCATGATTTCTTTGCATCTTTCTTAGCTTTATTGGTGGCTCTATCATCCTTTTACTTCTGAGACTTTAGACTCAATGGGGCATCATCTGCACGGATATCTTTATCCTTTCTCTTCCTCTTTTTCTATGGTTCCAAAGGACTAGGAGGTACCTCAGCTTCTTTTTCCTTAGTAGTGTCCTTCTGGAGGAGGTCAATATTAGCATAGTCCTACAAATCAATAATAGGACCCAATGTAGCCTTTGGAAAGACTATGGGAGCCCAATAGTAAGAGGATGGATGACTCTTCAACTCAGCCACATCTACTCGGAGATCCGCTATGTGCTGCTTTATCTCAGTTAGCTGAGCCACACCCATTTCATTAAGGCGCTGATCGATCCTATCCTTCAGTGTGTTAATTCAGCCATTCACCTCAACAAAAGGTGCTATGGCTCTCTGTATGGTTGCATCAATAATGGCCTGGGACTGTTGAGCAAACTTTATCATCTGCTCTTGTAGCTGAATGGTGGCATGGACCGTGATAGCAAAGTTTACCGGGTGGAAAGCATAGACTGATTCAGGGTCCTCCATTGGAGGTGCAATATAACTAAATGGGGCCCTAAGAGTTTCCTCAAGTAAGCTACCCGATGGGGTTGGACAGCAGTAGTAGAAGGTGTCATCTCTGGAGTGGGTCCAACTGCCTCTTGGATGAGTGCGAGTGGCTCAGATGTGTTGCTAAGACCCATTACCTTGGTTTTATCTTTAGATCTCTCTGGGTGGTGGGTCCAGATAGATGGCACTGCATGATCAATACCTGAATATTTTGGGACCTTTGCCTCATCACACAACTACGTCAAGAGACACGGTAATGGATATGAAGATGTAATCTTTGTTACTCTGTCCCAGATCTCTTCAGAAATGATGTGCCCAAAGTTCAAATTATACTTGGACAGCAAGCTAGACACTAGAATGGCCCATTTGTGAGTCAACTGATTTTCAGCACCCATTGACATAAGCCAGAGTCGCACCAAGACCCACCAGAATTTGGCCTCAAATGATAGAGAAGACTTTATGATCTGCTTCTTGTGCTGGTCGAGCCACTTTGGTTTTCCAGTCATTGTAAGATGCTTGGCTAACAACTTTGTCTTCTTGAGCTCATTCTTCACTCAATAGTCACAATCAAAGGTGTAGGTGGTAACCATAAACTCAGGCCCAAAGAGAAATCTATTTATGGTTTCGGCTGAGATGTTTACCAGGACATCACACTCTTAAGAGCAGTAAAGTTTGCAATCTTCTGGCCCTTTTTGCATCTACATTCTTGGATTCCTGATAGTTTGCATAAAACTCCCTTATGATGGTTGGCTGATAATCAGGGAGTGGATTTCTAGTCCACCCCAAGTTGCAGTGTCAGAAATATTCATCCAACTTGGGGAAGTCCTTGAGCTTGAGTGAGTTGATTCTCCATTCCTCTACAATAGGGCGTTTGATGTTCCCTCTTGCCATTATTTCTAACCCATACTCAAAGATATTCTGGGACCCTTTGACCATCTACCTTTTCTTCTCCCGGAGTCGGAAATCTTTGGAAGTAAGGACTAGTGTTGTGCCAGGAGCTTTTGGAGTAGGCAGTGTCTTCTCCCTTTTAGGTGTATTTTCTCCTTTTCAGGAGTGCTAGGTTCTGCATCAGACTCCGCATCACCCTCAGCCTTCTTAGAAGACTCGGACTCTGGCCCATACTTAGCATCATCCCTAGTTTTAATCTCAGTTTCCATGCCACTGGAAATCAGGATTACAGTTTTTTTTTCTCCCTTTGCCGATGAGGGGTACTCTCTGAATTAGTACTTATGGAGCCGGAAGATGAACCTTCCCCTATTTAGACTGGGAGGAAGTTTTGGCTGACATCTATTGCTACTTAGTTGCTTTGTCTCCTCCCTTTTCAGATTGAGAAGGAGACAACACTATCTTTCTTCTCGTCATCTTTGCAAGGGGCGGTTGTCGGAGTCATTCTTCTCGGCCTCAGAATAAGTTTGATCCTTTAGCTGAGACTTGATTGTGTTATCCTTGGATTTTCGGGATGTGGAGTTGGTGGTGACATATAGTACCTGCAGGGAACCAACATTAGCAAACAATTCCAAAAACTAAAGACCAGAAAAAATTTACACTTACAAAAAATTGCAGGAATTTTAGCCTCCCACGAGCGTGGGAGGTCCGACATCCCATGGCACAGGGTATCAGAATTATCCAGTGAATTGTACAGGTGAATTTGTCCTCCCACGACCCTATGCCATGGGCGTGGGAGGTCCGACATCCCATGGACAAGGCATCGGGTCAAGGCAGTGGGGTTTTTAAGAATAAGTTGTCCTCGCACAGGCTCTTCCCATAGGCGTGAGAAGTTTGATGTCCAATCGGATCGGGTGTCAGAATTGGATAGAAGCATTTTTAGGCACTGATCCATTCCCAACGCCTTGTCTGACTCCTGTCGTGCCTCAGATGGTCCGTCAGGTGGCCCGTGGGTTCAAGTTTGCACAAAAAGTCTGTCTCTTGTTCGTTTACTAGCACAATTTTAACCTCACCCAAACCAACAACATACAATATTCATAAGCTAAACATCAACTCATTACTCTCACCAATCATACAACCCTAAGTTCTATCTTTAATCAATTATACACAAGCACACTCATTAAGCAAAACACCACAACTAGGGTTCACTTTAAACAATGTTAAAATTCAAAACACCAGAACCCATAGTTAGTATTTTCAACTTATCAAGAAGAATGAAGCATCTTCAAGAATAAAAATACTTACTTCTTGATTGTTAAAACTCTTGAAGAAAAAAAAACAAAAGCTTGGAGAACTTGAGAAGAACTCTTTGCTTGAGGCTTTTGTGCTTGTGATTACTATATGGGACGTGGGTTAAGTGATTTAGGGAGATTGGATCATGGGTTGAGTGCAATTTGGGAGAGGGAATTTAGGAGGAGGGAGATAAGTGTTTTTACCTCAATCAAATTGAGGTCAAACCTTAACGGACATGGGGAAAAAGGGGAAAACAGGTTCTGGGTCGGGTTTAAAAACAAAAGAATTTTTTCAAATTATTGACCATGTTGAACGACCCAGACGACGGGCTACGCGATGCTCGTAGGGCATGTGATGTCCCATCGTGAGTAACTTACCTGGGAATCTCAGGCCTGATTTCCCATCCACGTCAGGGTTATGACGTCCCATCATGCGGAGCATGGGAATGAGCCGATAGCTTCCCAATCGAATTGTATTTTTGGCATGCCCTAGTCCCATGGGCATGGCACCTGCAACGGCCCATCGCAGAGCCTGTGAGACCCCTTTTTATGCAATTCTACAAGTTTTCCATCTCACTAACTCCTGCACATTCAACACACGTTAGTTCATGTGTTACCTCCCATGTAGCGCCTGATTTAACATCGCGTCATGACGTTATCAAGTGAACCATTTTTCCTTTCACTTAGAACTTATGAATTCCACCCCTAATTTCTTTTCTAATTTTTTACTATGCTCAAGAGGTGGTGATATAAATATAAAGGTCCCAAGTAATAGATATTGAATTTCACACTTTTTGGACCTTAAATGAGGAATGTAATTCTCTGACTTTGGCACAATAAATTCAAGAATATAGACACATTATTCCTCCTTCTTACACTCTCCCATAAGTTCATATGGCTCAATTAAAAACTCACCATCAAAACATAATGTAGAAAAATGATTGGAATGAGGTCCAATGCGTCCAAACTCATGAACTGTATTATTATTTACATTCTCATATTCACACACACTAGAGTCCTTAAAAATAATTTTATCTACTTCCTCACATAAATCTAGTGTACTCTTCTCAACAGTGACAACATCAATAAGAGTATGGTCTAGTAGTTGTTTCTCTAGTTTTAGCTCGTCAAGTTGGCTTATAAGCATCTTTTCTTCATCACACAATTCATAACTAAATTGTTGGGCATCAAACGCATCAACTTTTGCAGTCAACTCTTCTTCCATGTTGGGAATATCCAACATAAACTTATACTCCTCAAAATTGAGCCTAGTATTTATTTTTATCATAATTCTTATCAAATGTTTACTTCTCTCATGGATAACCTCAACTGCTTCTACTAATATTCTGTAAGGACTGATACCATCAGAACCACAAGAATTACAAGTACACCTATCACTCCACACTTTTTCAAATGTCATCTCAAGAAAAGTGGTAAAATAAAAAAAGTATTTGTAAAAAAAAAAAAAAATACACAAAAAATATATAATAAAAAATAGACTACAAATAAAAATAAACACTAAAGACAATTTCTAAACCGTATTCCCCGGCAATGACGCCAAAATTTTATATGCCCAAATTACACCTCCTTTTAGAAACGTAAGCACTGTTCAAATATAGAACCCAACGAAGGTTGGGGTTGATCCCACAAGGAATATGGTAGGACTAGGGTTGATTAATGCTTACTTTCACTATTAGCTATTTATTTCCCTACGAAGGGGGGTTTTGAGTAACAAGTAGTAATTGTAATTCAAATTCAAACAAGTAATAAGTAACAGTTTTAAGAGTTGTAATCAATGAGGGAAGTGACTAAGATAGTGTTCCCCATGAGATCATAACTTAGTAAGGCGTTGTACTTAGTAAACTAGATCAGCGCTTCGCATGCAAAATATAAGTTAGGTTCACCTAAATGGTTGGTCCACTAGATAGATGAATTTTACCACACGCCTTGGTTTGGACGTGGTGTATGATTTACTGGCCCTTACCCTAGATACCAGATTAGTTATTCCCAGATAAGGTCAAGCTATTAGATGAGGGTTCGTAGCCTCAAATCTCCATTGTTAAACAACCCTTTTCCCATCCGTTACCTTCTTGGTCCGGCAAGTAAGGATAAGGCGAGTTCTAATATTGTATACCGTTAAAAAGTAATCAAAGTAAAGGGAAGAACAATACATGCGTAAACACTGCCCTAGAATTACTAAGTACTTTGCCTACTTCGTTAATCCTTCATGGTTCCCACAATCCTAGTTTTGAATTTAGCTATTCATGTTCATAAGTAAACGCTCAAAAGTTGTTGAAACAATCATGAGTATATACTTACAAGAACAAGTAAAGAAATTCAAAATCTTGAATAATTCTCAAGAACACTTCAATAAATCAAGAACAAACTTTAATTCTCAAGAACTGTGTTATGATATCTTCCAGAACGTAAACAAAACATAACAATGTCAAACAAAGTCAGGAGCTGCAAAATAAAACCTAAGGGGAAGTATTTATAGACAAAAAACACCAAATCCTAAGTAAACTAGGAAAGCTGGATGCGGTACTTCCGACAGGATGCCCCACGGTCCATCGTGGATACGATGGGCATCATGGGTGTCCATTGGGCTTCCTTCAGGTTCAGCTGAAGGTCCTCTACCTTGTTTCCACGGGTTGCTATAATGGGATATCATGGATTCAATGCCCGTCGTGGCCATCTCGTTGGTTACTCAACTTGATCTTCAATCTCCACTGGCCAATTCTGACAAGCTCTGTGATGTCCTGTTATCTCTCTCACGGGCGTCATGGCAGCTCGTCAAGTCTGGACTATGAGCTTTAGTTCCACAAGTCCAGTCCGACGGGCTCTGTGATGTCCCGTGGTTGGACCGACGCCCATCGTGGCAGGGCGTGGGAGGTGATTTCTTGATTTTAGTCTCTCTGGTTAATTTCGACGGCTTCTCTCACGAAATATGGTGGATCCAACGCCCGTGGGGCATGGGTTTTTCCCAGAAATCTGCAACTTTTTGGCACTTTTATCTTTTCAACACTTTTCCCTGTACATGAAACAAACGACATCAAATCCAACAAAATATACTCAAGAACTACCAAAATCCCTAGTTTTAAGTGTGGAAAGTGACGTAAAATCCTGGCACATCAAGTAGCAGGCTGTGCACCCAGGGCTTCCCTCTAAGCAGATGTATGTGCTACCTCAGCGGGTTGATCCCCGATCATACCCAATAAATGTAAAAGTAAACCCCAAATTCCTAAAGACTGAGCTGGGGCTGAAGCTGGCAATGAAACTGGTGCTGGTACTGGTGGCACCTGGGCTGTCCCCTGGTCCACATGTTGCTGCTCGAAAACAAACTCGGGCTCATAATCATGCTCAAACTTGAGCCTAAGAGCTCTAACTGGTGCCGCTGCTCAGGCACATCCTTTAGCTCCACCTCTGTGACCTCCCCTCAGCCCCTAGCTGGAGTCAGAGGTGCAGGGGTCGAAGGCTCTCCTCTGCCTGATGCTGACTATCTCGTATGAACCATCTGTGGAAGACTGAAATAGAACAATTGAGATTCAAGAAACCTTCAGGATACTACGCACGAGATAGAAGCAAGAAGAGGTCCATGTTTCCTAAGATGCCCATGTAGCCTCTCCAAGATTGAGTATGGACGTCTCTGCCCCGATCCGCAGGACTTTACTAGACATTGGCTCCTATACCGATGACACAAGTGAACCTAGGGCTCTGATACCAAGATGTCACAACCCAATTTCTCGATCATGATGGCACCTACAACCCCCCAATAGGCGAACCAATCCCTGTAGCCCGAAATGGTTAGTAATGGGCTACTATCTAATAAGTAGGTAGAAGAAAACATAATATAGGCGGAAGCAAGGGATATATGATAGAAAAAAGGGACAACATGAATATAAATAGAGAAGCTAAAACCATCCCAAAACCTGGTATCATAGCATAAGTGCCGATATTGCATCAATTGAGTACAAAAGGATCCAAAAGAATATATACATATATGTCTCCAAATAATAAAAAGAGTACATGATACATAAGATGAACTAAAAGCTAAGCTCCGATCACCAAGAACTCACCCCCAGTCTCGAATGATCCCAAAAGTCAGTCTGCTGGAGTCTCCAACGGATCAGCAGCGATGGATCACACTAGGATCTATACCAGAAAGATGTAGACTATATTATGAGCACCAATTGCTAAGCAACGGGTACCAAATAGGTATCATAGGCCGACTAGGCACATATAAGTTATATAGGCAGTAATATAGCAGAATAGAAGCAAGTAGTCACAGAAAATAATGAATAAGTACATGGAAGCTAGCACAAAAAGATACAAGGAGAAAAGAATACACTTGTCTAGCTACTGGAATATATATCACACAAACACAGTTGAAAGAAACAAATAACGCACCTGGGATGCTTGCAATAATAATATATATATATAGGAAGTTTTTAGTAATAGGAGGTATACTGATAACCTCAAGTGAAAGAAGGGAAGGAGAGAAGAAAAAACTCTAATCATGTAGAAAACCCAATTCTACTACTAAAACATGCAAATAATCCAAGTAGAACATGAGGTGAACCAAGAGCATACACTAACAAGCTCTCATATGTGAAACCTCAAATAAGACACCGAATATGACCATAATCAGAACCAAAGATGCAATAGGATAATAATAAGTCTACCTATAGTCCTAACAGGCGCCCATACACCCGAGGAATGCATACAAGTGAAGACAAACCCTCCGGCATACAATACTACCGAAGTGTACACTCAGCAAATAGCAGACAATGGTTGAACCTCACATAAATGAATAATATGATGCAATAGTGAAAACCAGGTAGAATAGTAAACCCATATGTAGCCCCTCCTGTGCCTATGAGCCTAGCAGGTAGGATCCATAGAAGGACATGACCCGTATACCTCAACTACACCATATACCCCTCCTCCAACACACTCAGCACATAGCCCCTGGTCTGGATTGGCAAGGCCCATAGAGGTTCTCGATCACATACTAACCCTTGTAACCTCAATACAACTGTCCAAAGTGAATCTGGATCCAAACTAGCAATCAAATCTCGAAAAATGCATGCGTGGAGCTTATCCGGGTCTAAATTGCTGAAATAAGTCTCAAAATTCCCCACAAGGGTGCCCGTACATAACCGGGTCTAAAATAATAGTGAAACCAGTAAGATGCTCGGCCTAACCTAGTCCAGTATTATCTCCAACCAATAGTAAAACATGTCTAGCACTCCGGCCCTGCCAAGTCTAGTAGTAGTTTTAAAACAATGACAAAATCAACCTATTAACTTTCTTACCCCAAGAAGATCCATTAAAATCATTTCCAAACCCTTTATAACCACTTTTTCCAAAAATAGGCCCTCGGGGCCATGCAAGTTTTTGAATAGTAGGCCCGAAGCCTAAACCGTAATAAAATATGTGAAAAACCTCTTTATATGCATGATAAAGGCATGCTCAATCACAAACAGTAGCCCAACGGCACACAATCAATCAATCGGCCTTTCACAGGCTCCAATTACTCTACAGCACAGATAACCAGCCTAAGATCACAATATCAATGTCCGGGACTCACAAACATTCTCAAATAACCCACTATCTATGGTCTAGAGTAATTACAAGGCCACACTGGACCACAAGGGTGATATAAGCAACTACGACGAATTCTACAACCAAACGAGTGAAATAATACGGACATGAAAGAGCAGGAGATGTCTGGGGTACCAAGATAATAAACATAACCTAATGATGCTAATTAGTACAATTATACCTTATATATGCAAAGTCTAAAGAAGTTAAATCGTAACCTACCTATCGTCCGATGACAAGCTGCGAGAATGATGATGTCCAAGCCTGAACTGCTCCGAGAATCTCCAAAATGAAATCACACTATCAAAACCATAAACTACACATTAAAACAAAACTAACGATACCTAATTTGCTATACTTGTAGCCGGGTTGAAATTTGGGTCACAAGCGAATCCGTAGGCCCCGCAACCCAAATCCAGAAACGAACCAGTGAAAATGATCACAAGGTTCCAATGGTTGCATACCCAGAAATTTAGAGGAATTGGGCAGGGATTTGGGGCTAAAACAGCCCACCCAAACCAAGGAATTAAAGAGGAAATTTGCAAGAATTAAATTGGAATTTTGCAATGAAACTTACAAGATTAAGGCTGGGAAAATGATCATGAAGAAAGTATAATTCCCCTCCAAGAGTTTATGAGCAAAGGTTGAGTTATTGGAGGTTTTAGAGCTGGTTTCTATGGAGAATTCGGAGTTAGGTGTTTAAATAAAAAGGAATGAAGAAGAAGCTAATATAAAGGTTGCCAGTGGATGCTATGCCTACACGACCATGGCGGTGCCTATGAAGCTATGCATACGCGGGTGGCCCAGGCACACGTGTAGGCCAGGCGCTGGCAAGGCCAGGCACTTTCCCACCGCGCATGCGACCAGGCCACTGCGTACGCGTCAGCACGCACACGGCCCAGGCGTCGCCTAGGCGATGGGCGAGAGAGTGGAGCGGTTGGCATGCTTAGTCGTAAACGCCGCCAAGCCCCGCGTGGGCGATGGCCTGCTGATTCCATCATAGAAACAAGTTGCCAACAACATCTCCAACTTGGAATTGACTCTGATGGACCCTCAGGAACACATCTGGGGTCCTGCAAACACAAATGAGCTGAGCTATTCGACTAAAAATGCCATTCTAGACTCAAAAGAATCAGAAAAAATCCCAACGGAGGTTGATTTAACAAAAAGTTGGCCCTACACCCAAAAACCAACTTTAGCCAATCTTTTAAAAATAGAAAACAAAGGCATAAAAGGAGTTTGGAAGCCTCGGGATCCGAACTAAATGTCCCCCTAGCCTAAAGTCAACATTCTGGAGCTAACAACATTGTCAGAATTTCCATCCGAGGCCATCTTCTCCTAATGTTGACCAAACTCAAACATCCAAGTTTAACTAGCTAGAAAACACAAAAACCAAAACAAAACTAAACCTAAAGCTCCCAGACCTCTACCAAGGGTCTATCTAGACCAAAATCCATGCTCCAGAGCTAACGGAATTGTCAAAATTCAATTCTGAGTGTTTTTACCAAGAATATTAACCAAAGTCAATGATATCCTAAGTTAAGGTTCAAAAAAAAGAAAATGACTATAATGACCAAATGAATAGCCAGGGAACCAAACCACTGATCGCAGTAAGCCACAAATAACTTGGAGCCGCTACAAAAAAGCTCTAACAGTACAAAGAAAGCATAAACGCAAAAATGACCGGAAGGGTCATTATATCCCTAATGTTATTTTTCATTTTTTTTCTACTTATACTTGGACCCAATACACCTAAAAGGCAGATTTTTGAGATGCTTTAGCTCTTCACTGATAGAAACCAATAAACACAAACACACAAAGATCTCAATGAAAAAGGCTTTAACACATATAGATGTTACTCTACCTTGAGATATAGGGAGCATGTACATGAACTCTTATTGAGTTTTTTCCTCACCTAAGATAATAGATACATAGCATGGCATAAGGGTTCAAGTCGAGAGGGTATTCATGTCAAAAGAATATAGTGATTGAAACTCAGGGATTTGATGCTATGACCATCACTTTTAAATCTCCATAACCACTATTCGAGCGCCACGGTTCCACCACATCATAGCTCACAACTTTTTTTGCCAGTTGATCGAGTCATCTCCTTCACCAAAAACAGCCATGAAAGTTGGCAAAACTATCTCCATAGCGGCAAGATGATGAGGCTTCCAATTGCTAACTCCAATCATTGTCGAAATCACAAAGGTTTAATCTTGATCTCACTCTTATTTGTTTATAATAGCTGCTAATAGTGTTTATGCACAAATATTTGTGAATATTAATTTTTTTGGTTAGGTTGGGAGAATTTTCCTTTAGTTCCAAGTTGTATTACACTTTGTACATATTCTGGTTTTAGAAATCTAACAAAGTTAGTTCGCTCGTAGGCATTTTGAATCATTACTTCTTAGTTGTGCCTGGTGATTTATATTTTAACACTGGACATTGATTAAAAGGTTTTTGCATGTAGTTTAATTTGTGGGCTTAATATTGTATCAGTTTTGATTTCATTTTCTCTAATTAATTCTCTTCTCTTAGTCATATACCCATTTTAAAATTCTTTCACTATAATATTTCATTATCTGAAATTGATTGAGCCTCTTCAATAATTGGTAGGAAATTGATGAATAGGGTGGTGTATTTCGATCTCTTCTTTCATTTAATTTCCTCATATTCATTTTTTGTTCTCCAAGTTTGTTGGTTAATTAATTAGTGATTCTAGTACTCCACAAAAGTTGTATCCAAGGCACCATGGCTTACTTGACCTTGGAGAATCCAATTTCTAGAAGACAAAATCTTCCTCGCAACCCAAGAAGCACTCTTAGGTATTTGGACTATTTCAATGTGTTGCTTTCTTATAAAATAAGTGTGAACCCACTGAATCCATAAGCACTCTTTTCTCCTAGCTATGTTCCACAATTGCTTCAGTATTGCAGCTCTGTTCCAAAGGCCTAAATCAATAAAATTTAGCCCACCACTTGTATGAGGTTTACATATAGTCTCCCAAGACACTAAGGCTTTCTTTGATATAATTATAGAACCAGTCCATAAAAAAGTTCTACAAATATGTTCTATGTTCTTCATCACTTTCTTGGGTATTAGAAAAATCTGAGACCAATAAGCTTGCACCCCAAACAAAATAGACTTAATCAATTGCATTCTCCCAGCATAAGAGAGTAGCTTAGCAGACAGTGATTTTCTCTATCAGGGGTAAGAATTGATTGACACTAAGATTTTTAGATGCTAAACGTACTCCTAAATATCTGAAAGGGAGTGCACCTTTCACGTAGCCTAGTTCCTCAAGAAGCTCTTCTTTAGTGTGATCAGCAACTCCAGCTATGTACAATGAGCTCTTGTCTAAATTTTCCTGAAAGCCTGAAGCCTTAGATAACCTTATGAAAGCTTTTTTTAAAAAATTAACTAAGACAAGGTCTGCCCTACAGTACATCAACAGGTCATCTGCAAAGCATATGTGAATACTATTCAATTTCTTACATCTTGGATGAAAATTGAAGGTCTCATTCACGGCCAAATGATTCAGCTCTCTCCCCAAGTACTCCATAGCCAATACAAAAAGACAAGGGGACATAGGGTCCCCTTGTCTAATACCTCTTTTAGGTGTGAAAGGAGGGGTCAGATCTCCATTAAGTATCAAGGAGTAGGAAACTATAGACACACAAGTCATGATCCATATATAAATTTAGCAGGAAATCTCATGTCAATTAGCAATTTCTTCAAAAATCTCCACTCCAAGGTGTCATAAGATTTCCTTAAGTCCACTTTAAGAATACACCTAGGTGATATCCATTTCCTACAATAACATTTGAATATCTCATGACTAAACAAGACATTATCAGTAATACTCCTCCTTTCAACAAAAGCAAATTGTGAACACCCCATAATCCCTCCAATCACCTATTTAAGTCTCCTAATTAACACCTTGGAAATGATTTTATAGAGGGTTGTGCAACATGCTATGGGTCTAAAATCCTTAACCTTTGTAGGAGATGGAACTTTGGGGATTAGAGTGATAGCAGTGGTGTTAATTGTAGGAAAGAGTATACCAGTATGGAAGAACTATTGCATAGTATGCACAATCTCACCCTCTATAAGCTCTCAGTTCTCAGTAAAAAATTCAATGGGGAAACCATCCACCTAGGTGCTTTCTCCTTAGGATTAGACTTGATAACATCCATAATCTCCTTTTGAGTTACCTTTCTTATTAGATCTCTTTGTTGTTACACTATTAAGAACTTCCCAACTCTAACAATTATAGTATCTACACATGGAAGCTTATTAGCATAGGAACCATCAAGCCTGAGAATACAAAAAATAAACTCATTTTCAATAGCCTGAGGGTTAGTCAGTTTGACATTGTTCTCAGTGTAAATGGAAGTGATGGCATTGTGTCTAGTTTTCATCTTCCATTATGCATGAAAATACTTAGAGTTACCATCACCACTCTCCACCCAAAGAACCCTTGCTTTGTTCCTAAGAACTTTTTCCTCAACATCACTCCTATTTTCAATATCTTGTAACAACTTCTTCTCTTGATCAAACAGATCCTGCCTTAACATTTGACCCTAAATTTGGCCCTGAACTATATCTAGATCCTCCCTTGATAAGCACAGCTTTTGCTGATAAGAATCAATATATACATTTATGTATTTGATCTTGGCCTTAAGTTTTTTCCATTTACACCATACATTTTCCATAGGCTGATCATGATCATCAGTAGCCCAGACTTATTGTAACACAGTTCTAAACTCAGGATGCTCCATGACATTGAGAAAAAAATTGAATGGCCAGAATGCAAATTAGGCTATTGATAATATTTAACAAGAATTGGAGAATGATCTTAGATGGATGGGTGGAGAAAATCATCTTCTACCTGACCATGCTGCTGTAACCACTGTATATCTCCTAGTTCCCAATCAATCTTAAGGTAAACCCTGCTTCTTATACCCTACTTATTACACCAAGTATAATGTCATCCTTTACTTATAAGAGGGGTAAGTTGCATAGTATCAATCAGCCCGTCAAAACCAAGAGTCTCAACTGGAGTAACAGATGAGCCAATTCTATCCCCTGAACTAAGAACACTGTTGAAATCCCCACACAGTAGCCAGGGGTATTGGTGTTGTCTATCTACCTGGCATATCTCACTCCATAACCTATCCTTATGTTGTAAGTCATTCATAGAAAATACCACTGTTATTTCTGGTAAGTTTATTATGTTCCTCCGCTCATTTTAAGTTATTCCTTTGCGTTTATCCTTCATAATTTCCTTTGAACTTCCTTGTTTTGAATTTTCTTTATCAAGTGGACTTTCTAAGATGTTTTGAGCCTCGAAATGAGTCTCGTTTATGCCTAAATTTTGGGCATGGGTTTAGAAATCCATTGCAAACATAATTATGAATTTTATTTTTTGTTTCGTTAAGCAGGCCATGAGGGCCATTTTTGGACCCGATTTGCTGCCTGAATTTTCATGTATTCATATAGGTGACATTTGTCTCATCTTGACACCTAGATTATACTTTTGATAGCATGGTAGCATTCTAGGGATATCCAAAAGGGGAAGACACATGATTAACGATTCGTGATTGTAGTCCAGCCCCAAGGTAGGTTACGGTTTACCTTTTGAGACCTGGCTTAGTTATATTTTATATTTTATAAGTTACTTGAATGTTAGGGTAATTTTTAGGTTAGAACTAGGCTTAAATCCTATTTCCATATCTTTGGCCATTTCTGGGACTGTAGAATAGAATAATCATGTTTGTCCTTGCCTAGGGTGTTGTAGCCTAGTTATGTTAGGCTAGAATCCTTAGTATAGGCTTGTGGAGGTATTCATGGTAGTGTAGATGTTTATGGTAATTTTTGCGTTAAAGTTCCATTTTTCGTCTTTATTTAACGTTACTGTGTAACTATGGGTCCGAGGCTATAGCTTAAAGTGGATGGAGTTCCAGGTCAGTCATCTTGTATAGAGGGTGTTTTTTCCCTATTTTTATGTACATATACCTGTATTCTCTATGATGGAACGTATATACTCATTCATGTATATACATGACTACTGGTACGAGATTTGAGAAAAATATGAGAGTTTTGATCGAAAGATGAGATTTTCTACTTTTACTATGGATTAAGATTTCATAAAAAAAATTCATGGTTTTTATCTCTATTTTAAGAAAAGAAAGGACGGTACCAGTTTTATACTCGGTCCGAGAGACATTTCCAGATCTTTACTCCATTTTTTTCTAATGATGAGTCCTAGGTATAATTCTGAGTCCCAAAGAGTATATATTTGAGTTTTTACTTTTATTGCATATATTGATAAGCTCTAGCATGGCCTGTGAGATGGTTCGAGGACTGGTAGTTCAGTGCTCGGGCCATTTGTTTGGTCTTTTTGGCCGTTCCTGGTTTTAGAGATTTTAACTTTGGAAATTATTGACTTCAGTCAACATTCAGTCAACATTCTTGGTGAACGTGCTCGGAATTGAATTCTGACAGTTTTGTTAGCTCTGGAGCATGGACTTTGGTCTAGTTGGACCTTTGGTCGGGATTTGAGAGCTACCCAATGTGGAATTCTCTCTCGTTCTGTGTTTTTAGGCCAGTTGGGCTTGTTTGGTTAACTTTGGTCAACATTTGGAGAAGACAGCCTCGGATGAAAATTCTGTCAGTACTGTTAGCTCTGGATGTCAAGTTTAGGCTAGAGGGACCATTGGTTTGAGTCCTAAGGCTTTCGGACTTGATTTTGGCCATTGGGTTCCATTTTGAGATTTATTGGCCTAAAGGTTGATTTTGAGCCCGGGGTCCACTTTTCATTAAATCAACCTCCGATGGGATTTTCATTGATTCCATTGGATCCAGAACACCATTACTAGTTGAATAGATCAGCTCATTTGTGTTCGCGGGACCCAAGATGCATTCTTGAGGGTCCATTAGAGTTAAATTTCTATTTTGGCTTCGCTGTTGGCAAACTGTTATTGTCATGGCAAAGTTTGGCCTTCGCCTACACATTGGCATGGCCCCCTACGCGTAGGTAAATTCCAGCCTCCCTTGTTCCTTGGCCTTCGCCTACGCCAGGGTCGGCCGCGTTTGCTATGAGGCATGCCAACCACCCTATTTCTCTGGCCTTATCCTAGGTGATGCCCGCCCGTGTATGCATGCTTGTGTAGGCAGCGTCATGGATGCGTTCGCACATGCCTTGGTGGGCAGCCTTTACAGCTATTGGCAGCTTGTTTCTTCTTCATAATTCATCTTCCAACTTTGAATTCTCAACTTCTAAAACTCCCAAAACCTTTATTCTCCACCATTGTTCATCCCAACTGATTGGAGATTAATATTTGTCGATCCTTGCTCGTTTTGTGGCTTCTAAATGCGGGTAAATTCCCTCTTTAATTTCTATTTTCTCCATTGATTCTCTTTTAATTTCTTAAATGGGTGGACTATTTTGGAGCCCCATTTGTTATCCATTTCCACTCAAACTTTCAGCATGTGCTCCTAGGATTGTGTGGAATACATGAGTATTTTTTTGTTTTCAATTTTAGGTTGTGGGACCCACGGGCCCATTTGTGACCTAGATTTCAACCCGGTTATATTTATGGCATTATGGGTATCGTTGGTTTTATTTTAATGTGTAGATTTTAGAGTTGATAGTATTTTTGCAAATTGGAGCTTCCTGGAGTTGTTTGATCTTAGACGATGCCATTCCCGCAGCTAGTCATTGAACGATAGTTTTTATAGGTTGGTACCTCAGACCTTGTCTGCCTTCCTATCCGCTTATTTTATACATTGATTGTAGTATTCGTGTAGTATTGCTATATCACTCTTGTGGCCTTGTGTGGCCTTTGATTATGACTCTGGAACATAGACTGTGGGATATTTAGGAATGTCTGTGAGTCCCAGACATCGTGACCTTACTTTAGGCTGGCTATCTATGTTGTAGAACTGCTTGTGCTTGTGCAAGGCTGATAGGAATGTTTATGAGCCATTTTGGGGTAAGCTATTATTTGCGAGCATATCATTCATGAAAAAGGATTTTTCTACATATTTTACTACTGTTTTGGCTTTGGGCCGACTATCACCAGTTTTCTAAACTTTGCATGGCCTCGAGGGCCTATTTTTGGTACAAATGATGATAAAATGATATTTAGAACTAACCGGTGGATTTGCTTGAAATAAAAGTGGTACTATGTGATTTTCTTACTGACACTAGACTTGGCTGCACCGGATGCTAGGCATGCTTTTACTATGTATTTAGACCCAGATACGCTCTGGGCACCCCCTTCGAGAGGATTATTGAGGTCTTGACTACTGATTTAGACCCGAATACACTTTGGGCACCCTTGAGAGGGTCTTTTGAGATTACTACTACTGTTTTAGACCCGGTTCGATTTTGTGCATGTACTACAAGGTTCTGAGTATTCAGCTACTATTTGAGATTTGTGCGGTTTTGTATGTGGTCTACGAGTAGACCTCCATAGACCTTATTATTCCTAGGTTACTGGCTATGAGCTGATGCACGTGCCAGAAGGAGGGGTGTATGGTGAAGTAGAGGTACACGGGGAGAGTCCTTCCATAGGTGCTGCCTCTACATGGGCCTTTGGGGTACCAAAGGGGGGAACGTACGGGTTACTTTCACATCAGATTTATCATATCATCATTATGCATTTGGTATTCTGATTCCACCTTTGTTTGCTGTATGGTCAGTGTATTCTCCGATTTTATGGGTGGCTGGAGTTTTTTTCACTTGATTGTGTTCCTTGATTGCATGGGCGGCCGTTGGGACTGTAGGTAGATTATATTGCTCCTTTAATTTTGTAGATCTAGTTATGACCTTCGCTTTGGTTGGATTAGTGGTTTTGGGCCTATTGAGGCCGTGGTTGTTTTGGACTGAGATTATTGAGGGTCTAGTGGATCCCATATTGTTGAGAAACTGATTGTGTAGCCTTCTGAGCGTTTGTGGGGTATTAAAGTCTATTCTTATCCTGGTTTTGTTTAGCGGATCTGGGTTCTTGTGGTTTAGTCATTCCATCATAGGCTTTTACTTGAGAAATTGTGTTATGTCTATTCTTTTCTTGAAATTAATGTCTTTAGGATGTTTTTGTTAGTATATGGCTTCTAGTTCGATTGTTGGATTGCTTCCTTCTTTCCCTTTAACTTGAGCTTACCGGTATACCGCCCATATCTTTAAACTCTCTTTTTATCTGTACTATTGTTGCAAGGATCATAGGTGCGTTCTTCTTCCTTTTTTCACCTATGTTTTTGTGTATGTATATCTTCTGTGCTAGCATGTTATACTTGTAACTCTTGGTTGATTACTCTTTGTGCTAGTTCCTTGTGCTTCCTCCTTATTTTCCGTGATTGTTTCTTTGTATTATGCTTATTACTGCTTTTATATTTTATATGTGCTCAGTCGACCGATGATGCCTATTGGGTACCTGTTGCTTAGGAATTGGTGTTCATACTACACTTCTGCACTCTTTGGTGCAGATATTAGTGTGAGCTTTCACTGTTGATCGCGTGGAGACTCATGCAGCTTCTGGATATTCGAAACTAGGGTGAGCGTCTGACGACCCGGGCTTGATCACATCTCATCTCTTGTACTGTTACTCTTTATGTATTCAGAGACAGTTGTGTAGTCTATTTTGTTACATCTAGTACTTGTATTCTATTTAGAAGCTCTTGTACTATCGATACCAAGTCTTGAGGTTGGTGTAGATTTTTGGTTTACATATATATATATATATATATTTAGGCTTTGCTTTCGTGTTGTATTCATCTTATTCTACTTCCATTTATTTCAGCTTATCATGCATATTGTTTAGGTAGTAGCCCATTACTAACCATTCTGGACTATGGGAATTGGTTTGCCTACTGGGGGGTTGTAGGTATGCCATCATGATCTGAGAAATCAGGTCGTGAAAGCTTGGTATCAGAGCTCTAGGTTCATCGGTGTCGTGGTACAGAAGCAAGTTTCAGTGTAGAGTCTCACGGATTGGTACGATAACGTTTGTATCCTATCTGTGGGAGGCTACAGGGCATTGTTAGGAAAAGTTTCATCTTCTTGGCTTCTTATAATGCATTCTCGACTCTATTGACTTCTAAACTTCAGTTGTTTCATTCCTTCTTAAGTGACTAAGACGAGTTCATCAGCGAGTGATGTCAAGGCTTTTGTGCTTGTTGCTTCAGTGCTTTCATCAGCGCCAGGACTTCAAAGTGGGAGTTTACCGCATCAGATAGGGGGTGTGGGGCCAGCCCAGCCTCCGATGGGATTCATAGCTACCCAAGTTCTTCAGGACACCGTGGTAAGGACTCTGAGTCCTCCGGTGGGTGTTTCAGTACTCAGTTCTTCAAGCGGAGCTTCAGTTAGGGTTAAGCTTCCAGTTCTTCAACAGGGTTGTATGTCAGTGTTGGATGATGAGGCTAGATTTCATGAGATGGTTAAGCATACTTCTAGGATTGTGCCTACAGAGTTTGAGAGGGTTCATAGCTTTGTGGAGGCTTGATTTCACATCTCCGTTTGGCGATCGAGCACTTGGTTAATGTTGGGATGACCTTCCTTCAGGTAGTGGATTATGCTTGGGTTGTTGAGCGTTTATGTCGGGAGGCATATGGAGGTAGTAGTAAGAATCGTCATCACCAAGACAGTTCCCGAGGTTCTCAGATTCGAGGTAGGGGATTCTCCACCAGAGATAGGTTCCATTGCTTCTTATCTACCTGGCCAGTTTCAGTTGTTGGCACCAAATTTTTACACTCCACATTACAAATTAATTTTGAGCTTTTTCAATTTTAAACGATTTTGAAATAATTGTTTTATAAAAGTAAAATGTTTTCAAAATCAATTTTATAAAAGTTTAAGTAAAAATCTATATTTTCGTATTTAATTATATGGAACTATAGAGGTTTACTTAAGAAATTATTTTCATGAGAAAACTATATTTTAATTGAAAGTTACTTTATTTTTCTCAAATTGAGTAAAAATTGAGAGATTAATCAAATAGTTTATTTTGTAATATTAAATGAAATAATTATGCTTTAAATGGAATAACTATTTCAAATTGTTTGAATTAAAGAAGCTCAAGTAATTGGTTTCATTAATTTATCTCTATTTTTTTACTTTAGCCTAAGTTCTTGAAATTATTTCAATTGTAGCCGAAGTTTACTAAATTATTTTTAATTTGGCTATGTTCTAAATTCAAGAGTGACCACGTTTTGCAAATGTGGCCAAATCTTAAACAATTTATCCTCCACCTTATAACCCCTTTGTTATCATCCAATAATGGCCCAAAACCCTCTCAGCCCACTCCATTTCTCCCCTAACCCGCTCCGGCCCAACCCAATACACCCTTAATATTCTTTCTTTTTTTTTTCCTCACAAACACAGACAACACCAAACAACCCTTAATATTTATCATTCTCTTTCGTACAACCCCAACGAACCCAAGATCTCCTCCGTCCAAACAACTCCAAAATGATGACAATATCATCTCCAAACGACACCAAATTACCCATCAAATCATCTAACTCCATTTATTCTCCATCATCTTCGTTTGATTGTATGGAACGATGAGTTGTCCAGGTTCTAGAAGAACATAGAAACTCCAGGTGGCTTCTCAAACATTCCTCACAGTGAGATGTGGCGGATTCCTCTCGAAATCATTGGCGTATGGTTGAATTCATACTGAACGAGTACATACGTGCCCTCATCAGGAGAATTTTGGATTTGGATTTCAAAGTCCAAAAACCTTACCAAAGTTTCTTTCCATTTTCCCCCCAATTCCATCCGTTGGAAAACCCTAAATATCCTCCTATATAAACCCCTCCTTCTTCACTTAGAAGGAGTGAGTTTTTGAATATCAAAAATCTAGGAGAGTCTTTTCTCTGATTTTGGGAAAATATGAGAATTCAGGTTAAAACAAGCACGAAACGCTCTTGCATTTGGAGATTTTCTGGGTCTTTTCATTATATTTTGAAAAGGGAAGCTCGAGTCCATCGGAATACCCATCGGAAAACTCAACTAGTTTCATCCCTATTTGCTGCCCCAGAAAAGGTAAAGTTCTACCCCTTCTATTTTATTTTCTCATTTAATTTCAGTAGGTTGGTTGTGGTGATCTGTTTACGATAAGAGTTGTTAGTTGATTGATTGAATATTGTCTTGAAGTTATCTGTTTAAAGTGGAACGATGGGTTGAAACCTTGGGGAATAGTTAAGCTTTTGGGAGAAGCTTTGAACCCATAAGGTTTGGCTTCTCCCAGATGTTCCTAAAGACCCGAAGTTTCCCATTTTTCTTTATGTTTGCTTGTTTGAGAATAAATAGATAATGCGTTCATTTTCTGTATGGTGTAGCAAGATTCTCTAATGTATTTGCTAAGCATGACTTTCGTGATAACTAAAGTACTAGTCTTGAGATTAATTCGTAACCCTGAGGCTTTCTTGATAGCTTGTTTTCGTGCTTTTATTTTCACTGCCATGAAAGTTATAGCTAAATCAGTCCTAGGAAGCATCTTTAGTTGTAGATGTGTTTAATACAAGTCCAAAGGTGATAAAAACTTTTTTTTCTGGGAAAAACCTGAAGCGTAGTTGTTGGTTTATTTGTTATCAATCTTGTTCTTCCCTTGTCACTCTACTTTCTTTGTTCATATTTCACCCCTCTGTTCTCTCTGAAATTAGTTAAGATTTCAATTTACACTTCTTCCATTAAAGAGCAGGTAGAGCAACAATTAATAAAATCAATGATGATTCTTTAGTACTCTTGAATATTGTCTTGCCATATGAATTAGTTAACTCACACGAATAAGTTAGAATCTTGGTGTAAAGTGTTATTGAACTCTCTTGATGTTCATTTTTTCTTACTGTTTTGTTGGGTTTCAATATGATGTTGTTTTACTTCCTATTTACTATTCAAATTCATTTGGTTAAGATTGGATATGATTTCCTTATTCTAGTCATTAGAGGGTGTGACTGATAGTTAAAAATGATAGAGCAATGGTCTACTTTTTTCATGTATCTCTAAAGTTTGATGTTTAGTCCATGCTTTCTCATGGACGGTTGAAGAGTGCGTTTACTTCGTTTTAAAAGTTTAGATATGCCTTTCATGCTCCTCCAGTTGCTATTTTTGATATAAAGATGCGAAATGATTGTTTAAGCTTGCCTAGGATATTTGTGATCATTATTTGCTAGAAGCTGGCTGATTATACAAACTTAGTGTGCTCATGCGTTAATCACCTACCACCTTTCTTTGCTTATGCATAAGTTCTTTTGTGTGTTTGATCGAATAATGATAACATTCAAATGTACACCCCAATGATGGAGATAACGGTGATCGTCAATCAAAACATATTTTTAAGTACCCAACAGGTGTCAGGGTCGTACCCACAGAGACTTGGCAATAGCACAATGATGATTGTATTGAAACAACTTCACTAAGAGAATAAATGCTCGAAAACATGAAAAAATAAAGGATTGGGGGAATTGGGATTCTGTAATAATAATCTCAATTCGTAGCAAAGCAAGAAAGTAAAATGGGCGTACAATTTTGAGTAGACGACTAGGGATGTGCATCCAATGGGGCTATAATATGGGATAGGGTAATTGCTTATTCATGCTTATTATCGAACATTGACATAAGTAGCCTTGGTCATGGGTATGGATTTTTTATCTCTCGATCAACAATCATATATCCAACAATCTCGATTAGAGAACTATCAGTTTAACAACAAACAACTAAGATCAAGCTTAGAGAGGTCATACTATCTCTAGCTTAGACTCTTAAATGGGTGATTACTTCAATATGAGCTATCTCTAGCCTCAATCTAGGTGGAAGCCCAAGTTCCCACTAGTAATTTCACATCCAAAACTATAAAATTCTCTCTCAAGCAACAACATAGCCAAGTAAGGAAAATCAATGTTTGCAACCACCAATTTAGGATTAAAACTTGGTGAAACTACTAGACTCATGTCAAATAAGCAATTATAAACTAGAATTAGCAACACCCACACCCATTTGTAAATCACCCATTATCAACACATCCCTAGACAAATGAAATTAGCCACTCATACTAAGAGAAAGAGATATACCAATTGGATAAGTCAAATTCCTCTTCATTCAAGTGTAATCTCAAGTTCTAAGCTCAGTTTTTGTACACAAATCGTTAACCAAGATTTGGAAGAGAGGATGGATTGAAACCCTCTTCTTCTTGGAGAGGAAGACTTGTTCTCAAAGCTAAAATTACTTGGAAAAATATTCAGAGCTGAAAAGATCTCTTTACAATTGTGCCTAAATTGGATTTTTATAACTTCCCAAAACATTACTAATTTTATGGACAAAATTTCCCTTTGGGTGGTGTGTGACGCGATGTGCAGTTTGCACGTCGTGATGTGCACGTCGCATACCATCTTTAGTTGGAACAATAACTTCAGAATGTTTGGAGGCCTCATGCGAAGGATGTGTGGTCCACACCATGAGATGTACGCGTCGCACAACGACCGCACCTCTTAGCAGATTCTTTAGTGAATTTTATGGTTCCATGCGATGTAGGTGCATTCCGCACCACAACTTGTGCGTGTTGCACGGGCACCGCATCTCGGGTCAGAACCTCCATCTTTTTCGATAACTTCACACTTCACTCCTTTTAAGCTCTTTTTGGGTCCATTTCCTTATTTTCTATCTTCGATCACAAGTAGCTGCATAGACATCAATAAAGGCCATAAGAACCTATAAATCTATTCAAAACATAGCAATAATTCATGAATAAAGGCTCAATAAATTGGTAGATTATTGACTTATCAAATAATGATAGACGTTCAACCCGCCAATGTTCCAAATTTCCATATTTTTGCCTCAAATAGTTTACTGCCTCTCAGTCTTCATTGTTTCTCGATAAATGCTAATTCCATTAACTTCCTCTTTCTTGGCAAGTACAAATGAGTCCATTTAGACTCCCATTCCCTCATCTGCATTTCTGATGGGCCAAGCCCAATTTGATAGAGTCAAACTTCAATGCAAGTCCAAAATGGGATTGTTATACAATGATATACAATGGTATATGACTTGAAGAGCTGGTATGTAGGTTCAAGGAAGAAAACATGAAAAGGAAGAAAGTATACAGGTCTTGGGGAGCCAAAATACAATGTATATAGCTGATATACATCCGGTATACATGGCTTATATACTGATGGAAGTGGACACAAAATCCATGAATTAAAGTCCAAAATCTGGACAACTTTGCAATGGATCAAAAGAGACCCAAATTTCAACTCTTTTTTATTTTCATGTATCTCTTATTTATTTAAATTATTTGTATTAACTAACTCCCTTAATTAATCTAAATAGATCCCTTAAAGTATTGCTATTTATAATTTTATCCTTATTTATTTTTTGCAATTTGTTTGTCCAAAATATCGCAACTTAATTTAGCTTGGTTAATAATGGGAGAAAACTTGGACTTTATGTCGACTTGCCTAAGAAATAGATTTTTCAAATAGAATGCTTTTTTTTTCTCATTCATGTGTTATTAGTCTCACTTAGGCTCAATTACAATACTCGTCTCAAGCAAAAGACTCAATTACAATACTCGTCTCAATTTGAACCACCACACTATCAAGGCAATTGGTCATTTTAAAACCTTTTCTAAAAGGATTTCATTTCTCATTCAAAATCAATGGAATTTTTGTCATTCAAAACAACACACTTAAGCTTCTCAAGTCATTGGCATGGACCATCAAGGTTTGCCTCGATATTTGCCACACAACTTGTCTAATTCATTCCTCTCAATTGAAATAGAGACTTCATGTTTCAATTCGAGTGCATGATGCCACTCATCACAAGAGAGAATCCCACTCACAATCATGCAATTCACAAAATAACGGGATTATGGGAGAACCAAGAAAAGTTTCACTCTCTCAAGGAAGTTCAAGTGCACACACGTTGAACCATAGCCTTTCCCTTTATGTAAATCGCTACTAATGTAGGATAGCCAAACATGAAATCACCAAGGACTTGCGGGTTACGATGATGGCTAGGGCTAAGGTGAGGATTTCATTTGGTTCAAGTGACTACACCTCCCTAATGCTCTTTGTTATCCTTTCAAACACCACTCACATTTTCAGATATCGACTTCACCTTATTTCTCCCTCACACAACCCAAGCTTCTCATTTTCAATCATGATCATTCAACTCTTTGTATCACCTTCATTTAGTAGCACCTAATTTTTGCTTTTCATTTTTCTCTCATTAGATTGACTTTTGTAGCAATTTGCAATTCAAACCTAAGGTGCTACCTTGCACTTGAAGTGCATTCCTTTTCTTCTCCTCATTTGATTACATGTACCCCCACACTTAGGCATTTGCCTATGTTGTATTTTCACTCCCCACCAAACTTAGGATTTTAGCCTACATTTCACTTTCAAGCAATAAAGGACGATGGGTGCCAAGATAGAGGTTTCAAGAAGGTCAAGGTGTTAACAAGGTGCCGAAGAACGGTCACAAGCTCAATGAGGTTCACTAGGATTGATGTTGAGAGAAGTCATTTGGGTGAAGTGGCTATCAAAAAAGGTCTAAGGTCATCTTTTAAGCTCGATTACACCTAGAATTTTTCCTTGAATCACATTCGGGGCAAGTTCTAGATGACACGCATGCACAAGAATCAAGGTAAATCCTCACAACACGAGGCATTATGCCACAAGACTTCTCTCATTAGTCTCAAAATCAATTGGGACAAATGACTTTTGACAAGCTATTCTGAGTTCATTACACACTCGTTCATGAGTAAATCAAGCCAAAGTAAGAGTGTGCAAGTCATGACAAGAGAATTTTTTCCTCAAAATTTTATTTCCCTTCTTCCTTTTATTTTCAAAAACAACTTGCCAATATTTTTTTTTGGTGGGTCCATTTTGAGACAAGCAACTACAAACTCAATTTTAAACTAAAACTTGGCATTTTCCTTTAAAAAAAGTCACCTCTCAATCTATCATAGGGAAACACCAACCCGGTTTGACACAAATAAAAGAAAAAGAAAAATAAAGAAAACTTTTGCTCCTTTGGAAAGAACTGCGGTATTAAGAAAACCCTCAGAGTTATTGCTAAACTACTATTAACAAGGCGATATTCAAATTTTGCGCTCATGATTCATTTAAAAACAAGCCTTGGCGTAGGCCTTTAGCGTATTTACAATGCACATGTAGTGGAACAATGGGGTGTGTAAGACCAACCCGACAACACAATTAAAAATCAAGCCCGACAAGGGCACAATTAAGCTCAAAACAAAATTAAATAAGAAAAATCCCGGCAAGGGCAATAAGCATCACAATTATCCAAAATATGCCCGACAAGGGCCAAATCAAATCCAATAAAACTAAAAATGTCAACAAGGCCTGGAAAGGGCAATAAAAATAATATCTCAAGCCCAATCACGAGCAACCAACAAAAAGCAAGTAAAACCACCCCCTCCCTATAAAAGAAGCATTGCCCTCAATGCTATAACTCAAGGGAAGGAAGGTGGAACTCCCTAGAGGCCTAAGCCTCATCATAAGCATCTGCAACTGTTGCGTCATCATCTAGCTCCTCATCCGCAGTATCAGGTAGCTCCTCATCATCATCCACAAGGGATGCCAGCAAGTTGTCTAGGGGACCAGGAATGGTGTGGGGCTGGAGTAGGGTTTTCAAATCTGCCTCCTCTACTGCGGCTTTGCCTTCTGCTTTGTCGAGGTCATTCTAGAGTGTCTTGATAGATTTCTCACAAACATCCACCCTTATGAAAAGAGTGGACATGCTCTCTACAACTCCCTTGATGGGCCTCTTCACGGCCCCCTCAATCAATCCTGGTAGATTATTCGACAAGACCCTCAATTGCCTGTCGTTGTTATATGTTTTGTCCATTATATCTTGAAGAATACTTTTAGATAATGGCCCTCTAGGTGTACTGGAGATGGGGGGTGTACTTTTTTAACAGGATGAGGAGGAGAGGAAGCATGTAGTGCAGCATCAGAGTCATCATCCTCAACTTCCACTGATGTCTCTACCCTACGCCTTTTAAAGTGAAGAGCATCCCGGTCGATTTTATTATCAAGATCCAACACACCAATGGCTGGAGTAGGAGCATCACAGTCAAAGTAAGGGCTGCCGGCTTGTGCACAAAGTTTACTAATGAGCACTGGAAGGGGAATGTGTCACCACCCTTACGAGCCTTCCATTTGATCACTAAGGCGATGACTTCACCAAAGTTTATATGATCCCCCACCATGATTACATCCAACAGAATGGCCCCATTATCGTGACCTTTTGGCCATTCTGAGAAGGCATGAAGTGGTAGCGAACAAAATCATACCAAAAGCGCGCTTTGAAGTACAAAGACTGATATGGTATCTAACCCCCCTATAGTAGCCCAGAGAGGTTCATCAGGAGCAATGATAGGAGCAACCCATTCAAGAGGTTTGATCTTAATAAGTATCTTAGCCATGATCTAAGGGGATGGCTTAATGGGAGTGCTCCAATAGATAGCATTAATAGAAGTCGGAGTGATCCTGATTTCCTTGCCTCGAACCATGACTGACTCCAATGCGGGGAATGTTTCACAACTCCTTTTGCAACCCTTAGCATCTTGTGTGGCTTGATAGGAGGCAAAGAACTCCCCGACTAACTCCTTGTAGTAGTATCCAAGCACCTCTTGGAATGGCTGCCACTAACGGTTGGCAAACTGAGTTAGGATGTTAGGTAAGTTATCCCCCACTACATCTAGGTTAAATCTTTGCTCTATGTTGAAGGATCTACCCATATCATGATCATAAATGACCCTCATCCTTTCTATTCTGAACTTAACTCTCTCCTCCTCGGAGACTTGAGGATGGGAAGATGAGGCTTTTTTCTTTCCTTTTGAGGTTGGATTAGAGGAAGAGGGAGTTGTTGGCCTTTGTGAACTCCTTTATGCATTACCCTTTCTAGAAGACATGTTTTGCATACAACGATTGTTAGACAAAAACAAAAACAAACCTAAAAGAAGTTAACAAACTAAAAAGGTTGGAATGCAAAAGACTAGAAAAATAAAGTAAGAGAATAATGGCTTGTGCAGACCATATACGAAATGCACCAAAAGGAGTGCGCTTCTCATGTGTTGTCGCACGAGCTACCAGAAACCTACAAGGATTTTTCAATGAGATGCGAAGCTGGTGCGATCTGCACCAACCAAAGTGCACATCGCACCATGCTTTGCCCCTCGTAGTAGTGACTAGATTTATTTTTCGACATGGTGTGATGCCTTGTGCGACCCGCACATCAAGATCTAAGCATCACATGCAAAACGCACAGAGGCACAATTGGAATTTTTGGTTCCTTGTGTTCTTGTGAGTTACGTATGTGGTCCGTAGAGCAAGATGTGCTTAGGCACTTGGCACCACTCAGCAAACCAATAATTTAAACAAAGGAGAAAGGGGTACTTGACCATAAACACCCGGGTACTCAAACTTCCCCGGATTTCCATTGACAAAATCAATAAGCAAGAAAAGAACTCAACGACTTTCCTTAAAATGGACGTTACCCCGTTTATCATTGGGAACATCAAGTCCTTAATTGCAACAATAGGCACCAACAAATTTAGCATAATTAACCCCTTCTCGCAAAAGATCATACACCCAAAGATAATTTTCAACAACGAATCATGGACATACAAGTAGCAAAATTCAGCCCTAACAACAATTTTTGACCAAACCTCATGAAAAAAGATGCTTTTCCCTTAAGAAAGACGTCACTCATTCTATCATAGGGCCAAATCATGCATCAATCACAAGTGGGTTACTCAGACTTCACCCCAACTCAGATTTCAAGGATAAAAATCACTATCAATCAACATGCCAAAATTTAATTTCTACCAAGTTGATACGAAGCATAATTCTTAACACAATTCAAAATTAGGGGCCCAAATTTTTTGGATCTCACCTAAAATCAACATGGAAATTCTAGTAAGCATGCTTCACAATATGAGTTCCCAACCTTCATGAAAACAAGTATTTAACATCAGATAACTTACCACAAGTGAAGATTTGATGGAGAGAAGTAAAAAATGAAGCTTTTGAGAAGTAACAATGGTGACCCAATCGACTTGCCCGGAGAAGCGACATTGGTTGTGTGGAGGAGCGGTGGTGGTGATTGTGGGAGAGAAGAAGGAGATTTTTTGGAGAAGTAGGAAGATATGTGAAAGGTTTTGGGAGAGAATTTTGAGAGTTGGAGAGGAAATATTGTGTAGGTGGTGGAAGAGGCAGAATATAAAGAGAAAAAAGGAAGAAAATCTAAACCGGGTCATCTCCAGGTCGGGTCAGTCAATGGGTTAGGTCAATAAAATTCAAATTTACCTTTGGTACACCACGACATATGATTCGTACCAGCATTGGTGCAGATTGCATGTTATTTCGCACATTACCTTTTTCTCCCCTAGGTTTGCTCAGGCTTCTGGTTTGCCATGCGACAGAGGTGCGACATGCACTTGGGCTCGTGCGGACCGTACAACCCAGCGCACGAGACCTCAAAATTTTCAGCTTCCTTCAAGGCACTCTATTTTGGCGTGCGGTGAGCTGTGTGATATGCATAATTGTTTATGCGGTCCGCACAGTCTTCTGCAGAGCCCATTTTTGCCCCACTTTTACTTGTCCATTTTTCTGCTCTATGCATTCGATAAAAGCACACCAAAAACAATAAAAGATAACCAAAAACAAAGGAAAGAAACATGGGTTGCCTCCCAAGAAGCGCTTGATTTAACGTCATGGCTCGATGAAAGTACCTCAACCTTTGTTGTTCTTTGGATTGATGATGGTATCACTGGGCAATGTCCCTTTCACCGTCGGGTTCATTTGGGTTGAGAGGTAGTTCATTTGGGCCTCAAGATGCTTGATCGAGGCTGAGTGAGAGCTCACAGTTTGATGAAGTGTTAAAACTTCACTCTTTAGCTCACTGACTCCAGTATTTATCGTATTCCCCTTCTTGAGAACCAAGGACAGCAGGTCCTCTAGCTTGGAATGACGGGGGTTGCTTATGCCCAGTTGGTAGAGAGGCTCTACTTTGTTAGGAGGTACATAGGGATTTGAGCTTCAATGATTGAAGTGATCACCATCCTTGTCTTTATCCCTCCAATTTCCGTCCTTTTCCTTATCTCTTATCCAACCTTGGTTCTCCTCCCTTGGGAGATAATACCCTGGGCAATAACCCACCGACACAAAACATAGTTTACCATCGACAACTGTCATCAACTCATCTTCACTTGCTTTAATTTCTGGTGTACTCACAACTTTCGCACCACCTACTCTCATTACATGCTTGACCATCAAGTCAATTTGAGTCATCATCTTGTCCATTGACTCATCCCATGCCTCATCCCTTTTTCTCATTTCATTGGTCAAGATGGATGAGGGCATTCCCAAAGTTGGCACATCTGTTTCTCTCGTATGTCAAGCTTGGTTGGTCTTTGTCATTCACTCTAACAAAGTCAAGGCAATGGGAAATTGCAAGTCCATGAAGGTGTCACCTCCAAGGTTATTATCCATTAACTTATTCATAGAGTTCAACGATCGATAGAAACTTTGGAGCAATATGTTGTCCGATAACTCATGGTTCGGACACAAGACAAGCTTCTTTTTAATCATAACCAAACTTCACGTAGAGGCTCATATGGGAGTTGCCTAAAATTGGTGATCTCGTCTCTTAGCTGCATCATTTGAGATGGAGGATATAATCTCGATGTAAATGACTCAACCAATTCAGCCCAAGATGTGATAGATCCATCCGACAATTCTTCCAACCACGTTATGGCTTCCCCTGTCAATAAAAAGGGGAATAGACATAGTCAGATGGATTCTTGGGAGATATTTTGAAACATAAATGGTTGGCAAATCTCAACAAAATTTTGAATATGTCGATTGGTGTCTTCATGTGTTGCTCCACTAAACATGCCCTTCATTTGGATCAAGTGGAGCATGGTACTAGTAACATAAAAGACAAAATTTCCCACCGTGGGGGTAGGTGGATTGCACTCGCACCCTCTTGCAGCATAGGCTCAGCCTCGTCGGCCTCCATGAAGCCGTCAATGCTCTCTTTATCATATGCCTCACTCATAGGCTAGCCTGCTCGATCACAATGCAAACAACAAACAAAAGTAAAAGAAACAAGCACTCTCTAAGTGATTTCAAATCTGCAATCAAAAATAGCTATCAAATCAAGTCCCCGGTAATGGCGCCAGTTTTGATAGCGGTAAAACATACTCTCTAAATATGGAGGTAGCAACGATCATCAAGAAAAATACATTTATAAGTACCCAATAGGTGTCGGGGTCATACCCACAGAGACTTGGCAATAGCACAATGATGATTGTATGGAAACGACTTCACTAAGAGAGTAAATGCTCTAAAATAGGGGAAAAAAGGATTGGGAAAATTGGGATTCTATCACAACAATCTCAATTCATATAAAAGAAAGAAAGTAAAATGGGTGTACGAATTTGAGTAGACAACTAGGGATGTGCATCCAATGGGGCTCTAATATGGGATATGGTAATTGCTTATTCATGCTTATTCTCGATCATTGACATAGGTAGCCTTGGTCATGGATATGGATTGTTTATCTCTCGATCAACAACCATATATCCTACATCCTCGATTAGAGTACTATCAGTTTAACAACAAACAACCAAGATCAAGCTTAGAGAGGTCATACTATCTCTAGCTTAGACCCTTAAATGGGTGATTCCTTCGATATGAGCTATCTCTAGCCTCAATCTAGGTGGAAGCCCAAGTTTCCACTAGTAATTTGACGTCCGAAACTATGAAATTCTCTCTCAAGCAACAACATAGACAATTAAGGAAAATCAATGTTTGCAACCACCAAATTTTAGGATTAAAACTTGGTGAAACTACTAAACCCATATCAAATAAGCAATTATAGACAAGAATTAGCAACACCCACACCCATTTGTCAAGCACCCATTATCAACACATTCCTAGACAAATGAAATTAGCCACTCATACTAAGAGAAAGAGATATACCAATTGGGTAAGTCAAATTCCTCTTCATTCAAGTGTAATCTCAAGTTCTAAGCTCAATTTTTGTACACAAATGGTTAACCAATATTTGGAAGAGAGAATGGATTGAAACCCTCTTCTTCTTGGAGAGGAAGACTTGTTCTCAAAGCTAAAATTACTTGGAAAAATATTCAGAGGTGAAAAGATCTCTTTACAATTGTGCCTAAATTGGCTTTTTATAATTTCCCAAAACGTTACTAATTTTCTGGACAAAATTACCCTTTGGGTGGTGTGCGATGCGATGTGCAGTTTGCACGTCGTGATGTGCACATTGCACACCATATTCAGTTGGACCAGTGACTTCAGCAAGTTTGGGGGCCTCATGCAAAGGAGGTGCGGTCTGTACCATAAGTTGTGCGCATCGCACAACGACCGCATCTCTTAGCCGATTCTTCAGTGAATTTTATGGTTCCATGCGATATAGGTGTGTTCTGCACCATAGCTTGTGCGTGTCGCACGGGGACCGCATCTCTGGTCAGAATCTTTATCTTTTCCGAACACTTCACTCCTTTTAAGCTCTTTTTGGGTCCATTTCCTTGTTTTCCATCTTTGATCACAAGTACCTGCATATACATTAATAAAGGCTATAAGAACCTCTAAATCTATTCAAAACATAGCAATAATTTATGGATAAAGGCTCAATAAGTTGGTAGATTACCGACTTATCAAATAATGATAGACGTTCAACCCGCCAATGTTCCAAATCTCCATAGTTTTGCCTCAAATAGTTTACTGCCTCTCAGTCTTTATTGTTTGTCGATAAATGCTAATTTCATTAACTTCCTCTTTCTTGGCATGTACAAATGAGTCCATTTAGACTCTCATTCCCTCATCTGCATTTCTGATGGGCCAAGCCCAATTTCATAGAGTCAAGCTTCAAAGCAAGTCCAAAATGGGATTGGTATACACTGATATACAGTGATATACGACTTAAAGAGCTGGTATGCAGTTTCAAGGAAGAAAACATGAAAAGGAAGCAAGTATAACGATCTTGGGGAGCCGAAATACAACATATACAGCTGATATACAGCCAGTATTCATGGCTGATATACTAATGGAAGTGGACACAAAATCCATGAATTAAAGTCCAAAATCTGGATAGCTTTGCAATGGGAAAAAAGGGACCCAAATCTCAAATCTTCTTTATTTTCATGTATATATTATTTATTTAAATTATTTGTATTGACTAACTCCATTAATTAATCTAAATAAATCCCCTAAAGTGTTGCTATTTTTAATTTTATCCCTATTTAATTTTTGCAATTTGTTTGTCCAAAATATCGCAACTTAATTTAGCTTGGTTAAAAATGGGAGAAAAATTGGACTTTATGTCGAATTACCTAAAAAATGAATTTTTCAAATAGAATGCTTTTTTCTTCTCATTCATGTGTTATTACTCTCACTTAGGCTCAATAATTTCTTGAATGTCGTAAAAAATATATATTTTTCCCATCGTTGATCAATTTTGTCAAAAGTTTCTTTGACTATTAATTCTTTCAAATTAGTTAAAGAATCAATCTTTCTTCTAATAAATGGACTTCATTTTCTTTCAACGTCCATAGTTTTATGAATAAATAAAGATTAAATTTCACAAATAGCAAACTTGAGCCCATAATTAAGGAGGACATAGCAGCCCTTTTGAAATTACAGGAGACAGCAATTTAAATGGCAAAATATTGTTATTTATATTGTATTTAATGGTAGGAATTAATTAGCCAAATACAAATACATATTAAGGTGGAAGAGTTATTTTAGGTTATTGTTACCATTTAAAAAGGAAAGAATTTTTAATTATTATAATTCTTTCTTATATCAAGGATCTTTAAAAAAGAAAGGATCTTTAAGGATCTTTAGTGATTTTAATTCTTTCCTTGTATCACGGGCGTGATCTGCATTTTCGGATTTTATTTCCAAATGAAAAACTTAAATCGATTGGAAACTATAAAATTCAAAAAAGTATTTTGAATGTATTTGTCTTTATAAGGATATTATAAATGTATTTGTGATTCTGTCAATTCTTCTAAAAAATACAAATGTATGTCTTAATTTGTGTAAATATATTACAGACCAGCCAAACATACAAATCATTTTGTATTTGTATTCGTTTTGCATACAACTAACACATATGTCAGAACAGTAAAAAAAATACATTTGTATTTATATTCAAATACAAATATATTTGATATGTTTGTATGTTAAGTACATATACCAGACAAGTCAAACACATACAAATACATTTTAGTTTTCAAAGTGTGTCGATACCTGTACAAGAGCAGTCAAAATACATTTGTATTTGTATTCGAGTACAAATACATTTGATATGTTTGTATGTTAAGTACATATACCAGATCAGCCAAACACATACAAATAAATTTGAGTTTTCAATGTGTGTCGATACATTACAAGAGCAGTCAAAATACATTTGTATTTATATTCGAGTATATTTTGTATTAAAAATATATTTACAGGATTACAAAGTCTAAGAAGAAAAATACATTCTCGTGTGAAAATGTACAAACATATATATTTTGTGTTGAATCAAAAAATACAAATACAATAAATTTGTGTGCAAAATTTATATTATTCATATACATATAGAAAATTTAAAATACAATTTTAAAAGAAATCTTCGATGGATGTATCAGGATGGACCTGTTGTTCCAAAATAAAGTTATGCAAAAATTAGGAAAACAAATAGCATAGTTAGGTGTCTTGTTGCTCCTGCACCTGTCGACAATGTGCAGTTACCGTTCCCTTGTTTACTTCATCGAAGAAAATTGTACTTACCAAACCACCTTTGTTGGAGAAAGAACAAGAGCTTCCAATTGGAATTGTGAGAGAGATATTGCATTTGTCTTTTTTAATAAAAGGGCTTTTAGCCCGTTTTTAATTTTAAAAAAAAAGGGAATTGTGGGAGAGAGGTTTGATTGAAAAAAGGAAGTGGATATTGATTGGGCGTAATTTTAGGAGAGGAATGAAACTCTTCTAATTGTATTTGGATTTATGGATAGGCCTGGTAAAAATATTGCTATATTATTGTGGATAGTAATTTTTTAAAGTGTTGTTATGGATTATAATTGGCTTAAGTATGTCATGCTATGTAGTTTTCTCATAAATAAATGAGTCTTTTAAAATATTTTGTTCAAAAAGAGATTTATAACAACTCCTTTCTTTAAATAGTAATTATTTTTTAAATAATTTGCAATCCTTTATTTTTGTTCTTGAGTAGAAAGAAAATTCGTTCAAATCTTCTCTTTAAAAATGAATTTTCTTGTAGTCAAAATATTTTGTTTTTGCTTTGAATTAAGTGGTAGATTTTTTTTTTCCTTAAATTTTCTTCATAAATATCAAATATTTGTATTATCTCAACTCTTTCGAAATTAGTCATTTTCAAGTTAGTCAAAATTATTTTGGTCAACCGTTTTAAATGGACGTTTTTAAGTGCCAAAAAAACTTTTTAAGACGTTACTTGAACCCTTATCCATTTTCTCTAATTTTAAAGATTTATTTCTATTTTTAAGTCTTTGAAATTCTATTAAGTTTTCTTAATTTCTTTATAAAATTTAAGTGGCGACTCTATTTGTTGTAAAATTATTTTGAAATTTTCTTTTAAGTTTTGAAATAATTTTGAAGTGTTGAAAACCATTTTATTTTCCTTTTAACTCTCATAATTCCAAAAAGGGATAAAACTGAAATGATGATTCATTTGGGCTGTTTGTTTAGGTTCTAATCAAATTTGAACTCTTTGACTAACCTTGTGTGACTAACTATTCAAAATTTGTAATAATTAGTATTTGTTATTGCTTTCTTTCTTTATTTAATTTTTTGTAACTTATAAGTTGTTCATGGCATATTCCGCCTCCCTTGGCAAAGTATTAGTTTGCACTAGGAAAAGAGGACGATTATTGTAACACCCTAGAATTTGATCCAGCTTTCAAACTTAGAAAATCTGTAAATTTTGCCTTTTCCAGGAACTACGGGTCCAAACCACGGACCATGGTTTGAACCACGAGCCGTGGAATGAACCCATGGTTCAAGTCTGCAGGATCAGCCTCTGGTCCAGGAACCATGAGTAAGTTCTATGGATCGTAGTTCATTCTACAGACTGTCCTCTCCACTCGTGCAATCAAACCTGATGTCTGCCTATTTTTCGCTGAAACCACGAATGGGTCTACGGATCATAGAATATTCTATGGTCCATCCTGTTGACTCGTAGAACCATTTCTGCAACATGAATTTTGGGCCAGGAAGCACGAATGGAAACCACGAGTCGTGGTTCATTCTACGGCTCGTGGAATGAACCCGTGATCCCTGAAACCCAACTTTTTACAGCTTTTTCCTAATTAAATCCACGGGGTATTTTTGTAATTATCCACCCTTTTAACTCTCAAGTGAGGTCATTTTGACCATTTTTAGTAGGGTTTTATTCCCTAATAGCCTAAACTCTTCTCATTCTAAGAAATTCCATTCCAAAAGAAGAAAGAACTCATTCAAGCTCCAAGTTCAAGCCTCCATTTGTTTTCATCTTAGATCTAGCAAGGTTCAATAAGGAATGTGGGTATTCAATGAGGGATTCACTTCACCCTTATGCCCAAAACCCATGATTTTTACTTTGATTTATGAATTTATAAAATTAGGGTTCTTACCCAATTTGGGGAAAACTTATGGGTTCAGTTATAAAGCTTTAATTCATAGTTTCTCATTGCTTATATATGTTTTAGTTAAGGTTTCTTAATTGATTTCAAAATCCCATGCATTAAAGATGATTTCTAGCATGATTCCATTGATATGCATGATTTCAAGTTAAAATTGGCATGTTTAGATAACATGGCCTTATGTATTTATGAAATTGCATGCCTAATTCTTCAAGCTATAAATTTAGAAAGAAAATTTTGATTTGAATTATGGCTATGCTAAGTTTTAATACTTATGATATGATAGTTGCATGACATCAGATATGTCCTTGTGCTTTTCGAACAAGTTTTGAACATCAGATATGTCCCTATGTTTTATGAAAGGTTTGGCATCTAGATATGTCTACCTAAGCTATGAACATTTTTGGAATCGATATATCACAAGTATGTTATGAGCTATATGCATATTTTGGGAGTAGTATTTAGCACCGAGCGACGAGGTTCGATCACCCAAGTCTAAAACTACGTTGCCAGCGTAGGTTATGAATCGCCCTATGGGCTTATCAAAGGGGTTCAACTCTTTTATAAGGGTGTCCTGTGCTTGAGCGGGAATTAAGGAAGCTTTGCTAACTAGTGTTATATAGTTGGATAATGGTGTCCCGTACCTTGACAGGGTTCGGGCCAGCTTTGCTAACTAGGGTTATATAGTTAGATTTTATGTAGCTCACATGGTCTATTGTTGGTTATAAGAAACTCCCGTATAAATGTGTTTTCATGTTTTCTAAGTTTTATGATATCTTATTTTGAGGTTTGGCTTCTATCTCATGCTTATTACTTAAACTATGATATTTACTTATGATTTCTTCGATTATGCATGAACTCAGTTTCAAATATGTCTTAAGTATGTTTTTATCATGTTTTATTAGATTTTTCCATATCTCGCAGACTCAGTACATTCCATAGTACTGACCGCATACCTCTTTGTGTTGCATCCTATTATGATGTAGATATTGTAGTTTGCTCCCATATTCATGGCTAGTAGATAAGTAGTACATCCATCCAGCTTGGTGAGTCCTCTTCCTTCGAGGACTTGGAGTTTAGCTTCCTTTTGGACTATTAGTTCTTTCATTCAGTTTTTAGTATTTAGAGTTATCTAGGGGCTTTTCCCATTAGCTCGTCAGTAGTAGAGGCTTTCAGACATAAATTTAGATATTCAGTTTAATTCAGATTGTCATTTTTAGACTTATATTTTATAAACATATTAAGTTACTAATTACTTCAGTTAAGCTTTCATTCATATGTCTTGTTTAGTTTTTAAGTTATGTTAATGCCATAGGGTTATCTTGAGATCACTTATGATCTTGGGTCCCATGTTACATCCAGGGGTAAGGCTCAGGGCATGAAAAACTTGGTATCGGAGCATCAAGTTCAAAAGTCCTAGGGTATCTGAAAGCCGCATCAAGTAGAGTCTCTTTCATGGGTGTGAAGCACACCACACTTATGAGAGGGAGGCTATGAGGTGTTTTAGAAAAAAAAACTTCATTTCTTATTCACTATTATGCGATAGAGTTTGACTTTATTTACTCTTCCAGTGCATTCCTTATGCATTTCAGATAATGTCTCTATGAAGAAACCCCATGAGGAATGCTAATCCGACTGCTCTAGATCATGAGGTTACAAATGCAGAATCTCATGAAGCCATCTATATATTGGCTCAAGCCATGACAGCTCAATTGAATGAGAAGGAGAAATTATAGAAGAGGAAGAGGAAGAACAAGAAGACTGGAACATGGAACCAGTCATCTTTTCAGGAGAGGTCATCTGAACCAACCCCATCTTCAATTAGCACACCTGTACTTGATTCTCAGTCTTGTCATAATAAGGCTCCAAAGACCTTGAGGTACCCTCGTTGTAGTAGTTGTGGTAAGTTTCATCTAAGTGAGTGTCTTGATAGCAAGAGGGTGTTTTGAGTATGGTCAGTTAGTCCATAGGATCAGGGATTGCCCCTCATTTATGTAGCGCAACAGTGGTGTTCAACTCTAAAGCCAATTATTTTCACTGCCTAGCCAGCTGAGTCAGGGTATTCCTCCAGAGGCTGAATCAGGTATGTCACTAGATTTCTTCCTTTATGCATCCATAGTGCCCAGACCCCTATTATTGTTTGGTTGTGAGTTGTATTAACTTAGAACAAAGTGGAGATAGAAGGGTTGAGGCCTAAACTTTTAGGCGAAGGAGAGTCTTAGACTATAGAAGAAAGTGAGTATTCGTGCTAGATTCTAGAGTGATGTATGTCCTGTTATGGTAAAATGATCATAGTTCCTTTGAGAGATTGGTGAGAGGTCCATAGACTTAGAAGGGTATCATGAATCTAAGGGGAGATGGTGGGATGTAAAATCGGTCAGATTTTAGAGGCTCAGGTAGTAATGCTTTTGGGTGTTAGAACAAATTTAGGAGAGGAGGCAGAAGATTATTTCCATCTAGCGTCCTAAGTATACTCCTGCCATTACGATACCTTTTGCATGCCTTGCGTGTCAGCTCCATGGTCCTATTTCAGATGCACACTTATATTCAGCTGCTAGAATGACAAGTGATTGCTTTAGACAACGATTCTACTCTTACTCTGTGATTCTATAAATCCCAGCTTTGTGCCCTGAGGTTTTCTATCTATGTAAGCTCATGTATTTCAGTACACTCAGTCCTATTTACTCAGTTCAATCATCAGACATGCCTTAATAGCAAATCAAATCATATTACATCATGTATATGCTCAGACCTGATTCTTGAAATGGTTCGCGCTTATGATTTCCTTGCTCTAAAGCCCTTTGACCTTTGCCTTTGATGACGAGGGGTGGTGATCCCCACTATTCATGTCTTACGTGCCCTATATGTGAAGTAGTCATGCCTATTGTGCTCAATTCCCTAAGCCTCACTTTTAGTGGCTTGATCACGCTAAGTGTAAGTCAAGATCAATCTGTAATCCTTCATTTGTGACGCTCATGCTCCCACTCTTTTATTTCCGTAAATTTGGATTATGTTGTTATAAGCGTTAGGGGAGAAGGCCTTGTAGTAGCCTATATTGGAGGTAACAAAAAAAATTTCCTTGTTGGTGTACTTGTTCCACCTTGGCTTCTAGGTGTGGGTAAATTGTGAGGTAAGGTTTATTCGTGCAAAATAGTTAAATGTGGAATTTTAGTATGTCCCTCTGTAGAAGTTCTTTAAGTCGCGACTCCTAATTATGCTAGGGATGAAGGGAGGAGTCGTGAATAGGGTAAGCTCCAAAACCATAAGGTGACCATAGTTATAGGCTTGAATATCGTGATGAAATACATGTGGACCCTTGCTTTGTGCAACTAGTGACCCTTTATTTTTGGAGCTCAAAGTTAGTTGGTTGTTGTGATAAGGGGAAATACCATTCTTAGAGGGTATTATAGATGCAGGATATTTAGTCGAGATAGGTGGGCTGTTGAGATGTTAGTTGCAATTGGTAAGTGTGGTATTCAGAAGAGAATAGTTTTCCCATTTATCTACTTCTCTCAGTTTGATGTCCCTTGCGGTTAACTGTGATTTCTAAAATGCGTTTGTTCTTTATGAGTTCCAGCTAAGTCCCTGCCCTTAATCCAAACTAGGCGTGAGGTTAGATATTCAGTTTCTTATCCCATCAGTCGTTCCCATATTCTCAGTATGCATACCTGTCTCATGAATATAGCTCAATTTATATTTTAGTCTGAAATCAGTCACCATGATAGTACTTCAGTTTTTAAAACTCAGTTGATGGAGCTACTTGAGAAGCAGAAGCATCCATGAAGGCTAAGTACCCTCATCTTTTCCTTCCAATCCAGTTTCAGTGTAGGGTAGTAGTTTCCTCCTTAGTATGTCCCTCCGATTCTATTCCATCAGTTTCTATCATGAACCTAATATGCATTCATGTTTTCCGAAGTTAGTTCTATCATGTTTTAAGTTAAAAAGCTCAGTTTTCATGTTTATTCTTCAGTTTTCCTATTTTGTTGCTTGGTTGGGCTATTTTTCTCTAGTTTTCCTTGCTTAGTCTTCATTTGAGGACGAATGATCCCAAAGGGGAGATATTGTTACACCCCAGAATTTGATACATCTTTCAAACTTAGAAAATCTGCAAATTTTGACTTTCTAGTAACTATGGGTCCAAACCACAAATCGTGCTTTGAACCACTAGCCATGGAATGAACCCATGGTTCAAGTCTGCAAGATCATCCTCTAGTCTGAGAACCAAGAGTGGGTTCTATGGACCATAGTACATTCTACGTGCCGTCCTGTCCACTCATGGAATCAAACCTGAGGTCTGCCTATTTTCCTCTCAAACCATGAATGGGTCTACGGAACATAGAATATTCTACAATCTATCCAGTTAACTCGTAGAACCTCTTCTGCAGCATGAATTTTGGGCCAAGAAGCATGAGTGGAAACCATAAGTCGTGGTTCATTCTACGGCTCGTGGAATGCACCCGTGATCCCTGAAACCCAACTTTTTACAGCTTTTTCCTAATTAAATCCCAGGGGTATTTTTGTAATTACCCATCTTTTTAACTCTTAAGTGAGGTTGTTTTGACCATTTTTAGTAGAGTTTTATTCTCTAATAGCCTAAACTCTTCTCATTCTAAGAAATTTCATTCAAAAAGAAGAAAGAACTCTTTCGATCTCCAAGTTCAAGCCTCCATTTTTTTTCATATTAGATCTAGCAAGCTTCAATAAGGTATGTGGGTATTCAATAAGGGATTCATTTCACCCTTATGCCCCAAAACCATGATTTTTACTTTAATTTATGAATATATAAAATTAGGGTTCTTATCCAATTTGGGGAAAACTTATGGGTTATGTTTTAAAGCTTTACTTCATGGTATCGCATTGATTATCTATGTTTTATTTACGGTTTCTTAATTGATTTCAAAAGCCCATGTATTAAAGATGATTTCTAGCATGATTCTATTGAATTGCATAATTTCAAGTGAAAATTGGCATGTTTAGATAACATGGCCTTATGTATTTATGAAATTGCATGCCTAATTCTTCAAGCTATGGATTTAGAAAGAAAAGTATGATTTGAATTATGGCTATGCTAAGTTTTAAGACTTATGATATGATAATTGCATGACATCAGATATGTCCTTATGCTTTTCGAACAAGTTTTGAATATCAGATATGTCCCTATGTTTTATGAAAGGTTTGACATCTAGATATGTCTACCTAAGCTATGAACAATTTTGGCATCGATATGTCACAAGTATGTTATGAGTTATATGCCTGTTTTGGGATTAGTATTTAGCACCGAGCAACGAGGGTCGATTAGCCAAGTCTAAAACTACATTGCCAGTGTAGGTTATGAATCACCTATGGGCTTATGAAAGTGGTTCCACTCTTTGATAATGGTGTCCTATGCTTGAGCGAGCATTAGGTAAACTTTGCCAACTAGAGTTATATAGTTAGATAATGGTGTCCCATACCTTTGCAGGGTTTGGTGCAGCTTTGCTAACTAGGGTTATATAGTAAGATTCCATGTAGCTCACATGGTCTATTGTCGGTTATAAGAAACTCCCATATGAATGTTTTTTCAAGTTTTCTAAGCTTTATGATATCTTATTTTGAGGTTTGACTTCTATCTCATGCTTATTACTCAAACTATGATATTTACTTACGATTTATTCAATTATGCATGAACTCAGTTTCAAATATGTCTTAAGTATGTTTTTAAGTATGTTTTTATCATTTTTTTATATTTATGCATATCTTGCATACTTAGTACATTCCATAGTACTGACTATATACCTCTTTGTGCTGCATCCTATTATGATGTAGATCTTGTAGTCCTCTCCTAGATTCGTGGATAGTAGATCAGCAGCACATCCATCCAGCTTGGTGAGTCCTCTTCCTTAGAGGACTTGGAGTTTAGCTTCATTATAGACTATTAGTTCTTTCATTCAGATTTCGGTATTTAGAGTTAGCTAGGGGCTTGTACCAGCAGCTCGTCAGTAGTAGAGGCTTTCAGACATATAGTCAGATATACAGTTTAATTCATATTGTCATTTTTAGACTTATATTTTATAAACAGATTAAGTTGCTCATTACTTCAGTTAAGATTCCATTCTTATGTCTTGTTCAGTTTTTAAGTCATGTTAATGCCAGAGGGTTATCTTGAGATCACTTGTGATCTTGGGTCCTATGTTACGTCAAGGGGGTAGGCTCGGGGCGTGATAATTATGCAAGTATTTGTAGTTGCCCTTCACTAAAAAATACACTTTCTCAAAATAGATGAGTAAAGTAGTTGACATGCGGTCGGTTAACGGTTACTTGTTGTTTTAGCACACGGTTGTCCACCTGGGTTCCCGGTTATTTCAAAATAAAATAGTTCTAGTCAACCTAGGATAGAGAGAAACCAAATCCCAAAAATAAGTATTAACCTAAGATGTCTTAGTATCCAAAGGATATTAAGTCCATTAGTAAGACGACTTTGTGTTCGAAAAAGCCCACAACCTGAAAGAACAATCATTCCTTATGTGGTTAATTGAAAGATATGATGCTGAATTGTATGGATCATTGTCCCTCGGGGTTGTGAAATATTTAGGTAGTCTCTTTACTCAAGGATCTTCACCCAAAAGGCGTTCAGAAATTTAAGAATCCAAGAAGTACATGAAGAATCCATGGGGGCCTAGTTTAGAAATGTACTCCTGCGTGGGACTGATATTCACTCATATTCCCTTTCCTTTATTTTGTATCCCTATTTTTGTTTAATCAATTTGTATAAAGATATTTTGGGGCAATGGAACTTTTTATAAATGGCATACATATCCTTCATGTGATGACCCTTCCGGTCATATTTGTGTTTACGCTTTCCTTGTTCTATTAGAGCTTTTTTGTAGCGATCCCAGGTCATTTATGACTTGTTGGGACCGGTGGTTTGGTTCCCTGGTCGTTTGTTTGGTCATTTTGGCCATTTGGCTATTTTAGAGCTTAAACTTAGAATATTATTGACTTTAGTCAACATTCATAGCTAACATGCTAGGAATTGAATTCTGATAGTTTTATTAGCTCCGGAGCATTGAGTTTGGTCTATTTGGACCTTCAGTTGAGACTTGAGAACTTTGGTGTGGATTTTGTGTTGCTTTCTCTGTTTTCAGTCCATTTGGAGTTGAAAGTGTAACTTTGGTCAGCTTTCGATGATTGGAGCATTATTTGTTTTTGAGTATCGGTTTTGATCGTTCTTGGAATGCCCCATAGAGTTCTAAAAATGTTGAAGGTTTTTGTTGTTGCAGGTGCAGTCCTTAGGCCTTAATCGCGATCGCGAGCCTCTTTCGTCGCGACCGTGTTGAAGCACCTGGTCTCTTGTTCTTCACAATCGCGACGTACCTTGTCGCGACCATGATGAGGCCTTCTCTCCCTTGTTCTTCACGACCATGTGGCTAGTCCTTGCGATCGCGATGGTCTAGACAGCGTGGTCCTCGCGACCACGAGGGGTCCCTTCACGATTGCGATGAAGGACCCCTGGGCAGTATATAAGGTTTTCCACTTTGTCTTTTTCACTCTAAAATCAGATTCTTCCATATTTATAAGCTCCAAACTTTTCTAGACTCTGTCTTGACTCAATTCTTGGTGTTGAGGTACAAATTCCTTGCTTGTGATCATTCCTCCATCATAAATTGTAAGATTTATCCGCCTTATTTTGTTAAATCCTCTCTTTTGATTCGTCAATATTTCTTATTAGTGGCTGGCTGGTTTGAGCCATCTCCTTGGATTAATTCCTTCTATAATCTGAGCATGCACACTTTGGAGTGCGGTGATCATTATGCACTCTTCCACTTTTGGCTTCGGGTTACGAGGCCCACGGGCCTGTCAGTCACCCCAATTTTGACCCAGCTGTTACTATACCATTATGGGTATCATTAGACTCGTTTTGATGTGTTAATTATGTTTGTGATAGTTTGATTATCATTCAGAGCTTCCTAGAGAGATTCGAGCTTTGATCTCGTTGTCCCAGCAGCTTATCGTCAAACGACAGGTAGGTGACAGTTTAACTTTCTTTATTTTAAAAAAAATTAAGGCCAAGTCAAGAACCCAATTTTATTTCCAAATAGAAGAGTCCAAAACTTAACCTAAACCAATTGATCAGTCCCAAAACAAAACAAAAACATAACAAACTAAGACAAAAGCAGAAAAAACAAAAAAAAAAAGCTAAAATAAGGAAACAGATGAGTCTCCTTCAGGTCAACTCGCCATCTATTAAGCTCCTTTGTAGCTCAGATCTTCTCATCATTGGTTGCCTTGTACACTCTGATATAGGTAAGATCCTCTGCTCATCTTCCATCGTTGTTCCCTGACTGGAATTGTCACATTTGTGTTGTGTCGTCCCTCTTTGAACTGAGTTAGCTCCTTGGTCTTGACTTCTAATTCCACTTACTCTTAGTTGTGATTGTTGGTGGTTGTGATTGTGAAGTGGGCACTCCAGGTCAGAGGAACCAGATCTATACAGTGGGTGAGTTTTGGGTGTTTTCACATAAGGCATTTACAAGTATCACAAATGTCGTGCAACCAACCCAACTGAAGACTTCTTTGACTCCCCTCTTTCTGATCTGAGCATTTTGACCAAGATAAGTACCCAACTTTCACTGAAATTGTTTCTCTCACCCCGCTTGATTTTGATGAAAACCTAACTCTTCTCCCCTTGACAGGTTGAGCTCCAGAAGGGGTTAATACCACTGCCTAAGAAGATAAGACAGAGGGTCCACGTCAATCTTACCAGGTGAGCACCACGATTCCTTTGTTGTTATCTATACCTTTATGATCTATTTTTCCTGTTGCTATGGTCCCTTGCTCTCTTGACTTTCCTAGACTTCACATATATAGGATAAAATTGTATTAATGGGCATCCTTGGGTTGCGTTTACTAGCTTGGTACCACAGACCTTGACCGCCTCTTCATGTTCGACTCGTTTTCTTCCTCCGATATTTGTACTATTTCTTATAGATGATATTATCACCCTTGTGGTCCTGTGTGGCCTTGTATTGACTCTAGAACATAGATGGTGGGGTTATATGGGAATTTCCCTGAGTCCCGAGCATCGTTATTATTGTTATAGAGCTGGATATCTGTGTTGTAGAATGATTGGAGTATGTGCAGGGCCGATAGGTTGATTGTGAGCCGTTGGGCTACTGATTGTGATTGAGCACGCCATTACATGCATATAAAGAGCTTTCAACATGATTTTTTACTATAGTTTTGGCTTCGGGCCTACCTTATATTGATTTCTAAATAATGCATGGCCTCAAGTGCCCATTATCGGTAAAAAGGGTCTTGAAATGGTTTGGTACTGTTTAAATGGATCTTCTTGAGGTAAGGAAAGTTAAAAGAGAAATATATCACTGTCATCCTACTTATACTAGACTCGCTGGGATGTAGTGCTAGGCTTGGCTTCATATTGATTTGAAACAGTATTAGACTCGGTGAAGCCAAGCACTGGACTTGATTTACAATTGTTTTAGACCCGGATACACCCGGGCACCCTTAAAGGAGGTTTAAGAGACTTATTGAATTGATTTAGACCTGGATAGAATTTAGGCATGCATTTGGAGTATTTGAGTACTAGTTTGGATCCGGTGGCTCCTTGGACTGATATTTTAAGGTTTGAGTATAGTATGTGGTCTACGAGTAGATCTCCATGGACCCTGTTATTTTAGACCATGTGCTATGGGGAAAAGGGTGATCAGAGGGAGGGGTGTACGGCGGAGTAGAGGTACTCGGGAGAATTCCTTCCATAGATCCCACCTTTATTGGACCTTTGGGGCACCAGAGGGGGTAACATACTGATACGCCCAAACTACACCTCAATTAAGAAGCGCAAGCGATCATCGTCAAATATAGAACTCAACCAAGGTTGGGGTCGATCCCACTGGGAATAAAGTGTAAATTAAGTCATTTGTAATTTAGTTGACTAGTAATCGATAGTTTCCGGTAATTTGGGGGGGGGGGTTAAATGTCAAATTCACACAAGTTAACTAACAAGCAACAAATTTTCAAGAGTTTATATCAATGCGAGAATGAACTAGGGAAGTGTTCACCATGGCGTAGTAACAATTTCGACTCAAAGCTTAACCGGGTTCTTTCTATATGTATATCACGATGTGATTGAATTAATGGTATCATCTAAATGCTTTTCAACCAAATAGACGAATCTCCTTTTCAATTCTCTCAAACTTGAAAAGGTGAAATTTCTTATTTCAATCCTAAACATCAAGTAGATTAATCCAGTTACAGCATTAATAATAAGACAAGAGTTGGTAGTCTCGAATCCTCGTAGTTAATCAAATTTCCCGGTTTTAATCTCTTTGTTTAAGAAAATTAAACCTAGGCATGTCCTAATGTTTTCAACCACTAGAAAACGTTAATAACGAATGATTAACAATGTGACAACATATAGATTGAACCCAATGCTACCCAGAATTTTTATTGATACTTTTGCCATGGCTCCCACAACCCTAGTTGTGGAAGTTTAGTCACTCATGCTGGCAAAATCAAGCAAAGAAATAATAGTATTCATATGAGAAGAAAGAATTCTTACAATAAAGAATTATTACTTTACTTTAAGCTTCGTATAATCCAAGCACCAATGGTGAAGATCCCAAGGAAGAAGACAAAGATATTGTTTTCTTCGTTCTTTTCTCTCAAAGTTGCTCTCTAGAAAATAATATATCGCAAGTGTCGGATCTAATAAATCCTAAAACTAACCCTAACACTGGGTATTTATATTAGTCCAGGAAAATAAAGTTCCAAAAATAAAATCGGACTCCTGCTGTTGCTCTTGACGGCTTGGATTGACGGTTCGTCAAACCTATGATGGGCCGTCGCTCCACCCGTCGCCACTATCCAGTACATAATCTCCATTTGCTCTAACTTGGCGGCCATCCTAATGGTTCGTCAGGCTGTTGACGGACCGTCACTTAAACCGTCGCCACTATCCAGTGATTCGCTGCCATGCTGGCTCATTCTAATGGCTTGTCTGACGGTCAGTCACAGGTGTGATGACCCATCAAGTCAGCCATCACCCATATCCAGAGTCTCCTCTTGCTGCTGCCAGGCTTGGTGGCTCGCCTGACGGTCAGTCACCTGTGTGACGACCCGTCAGGCCCTCCGTCATGCCTAACCAGTGTGACTTAGCTTGAGTATTTTTCACTCCTTTTCCATCTTTGTCTCATTTCCTGCAAATACAACATAAAAACATCAAAAACCACAAAGGTTGCTTAAAAACTTGCGAGTATTCTTAGTTAAAGGCGTCAAATGTGTCGTAGAATCCCGGCACATCAACACCCTCAACTTAAAACATTCGCTTGTCCTCAAGCAACATGACAACAAAAACAAAACGGACGACTCAACTACGACACTCTAAAACATGTTTCTAGCAACCATGGCTAATCAATGATTCAAGCAATTCAAACCAAGCTCCCCCGGTACTACAAAAGTGTTCTGAAAATCTAACTCGTTAGGATCCAAGGGTGTCAGTCCGATGCGAACGAGCGCTCTACATATGCATGACCCGCTATCCCAACAATCAGAGAGTGATATCGAAATCCCGATGCCCTCACTAAAAGGAAGTCCCACACACACAGTTTCGGGACTAAGTAAGGCACTCACGCTCCCAAATGATTTCAAACAATGAATATGCGATGCCATAGGCTTGCCCTTACTATTCTATTTCCATTGTTCAGAAAGTTGCTCAGGATTACTACAGGACTTGTTACGGCTTATAACGAGGCTTCAGGTGCAGGTAGGGTACATTTAGGGATTAGTGACTAAGCCCTCCTTGGAATCGCTGACCCACTATTTCCACTAAACTATCTTCATCCAACTTTATTCGCCTTTTATTTCCTTCTTTCTAGCTACAGATGTGGCCTTTTCATTTTGACAATTCCTTTTTCATTTCTTTTTCTTTCTTTTTCTATCTTTTTCTTTCTTTTTCCTTTATTCTTCTTTCTTTTTCTAGGCACACACCCACATTTTTCCATTCTAACCACAACCAATCTTTTCCCTCTTATTTTTATTCTCATCAATTTCCCGTTATAGTAGCCACCCTCAACTTAGGCTGATTGCCTGAGTTGAGGTGCACGATGTCCAAGGAAGGACTAGGGCCAAATTAGGGATTCTAAGATTAAAAAGGGACGGTGATAGGGTATAGAAGGAACGGGGTCAATCAAGGCTTAAACAGGGATCAAAGGGATCACTAACATTTGGACGGTCTTTTGGGATAAGTGGACTACACACAAAAAGGGCCTGTGATCCTTTCCTAAGCAACTAGCTTCCAACTTCAACAAAATAAACTGGGCAAGTTCTTGATGCATGCACAGAGTAAGAATTTCAACAAAAAGCTCACACGCACTTCGCATCAGGAAACCATTCCATTACCAATCATTGAAACAACAGTTCAGCCTAAACAAGATCATTCTTCGCACATGCATACAAAGACACTCAAGGATCCATAACAATTAATTTTCCACACACAAGTACAAACAACTTTTTCGGAGGGGGCTTCTTTTTATTTTAACCATTTACAGCCATGATTGCTACAATAACACACAATAATAAAAGCAAAAACAACCTAAACATGTCGGTTCTACTAGATAGCACACCGAAGGAAAAGAAACACGACAACAAAAACCTTCGGTGGTAATACCCCTACCCCTACCCCCAACAAAATAATCTAGCATTGTCCTCAATGCTCATCAAAGCAGATATACAGAACAAAGGAATAGGGGTACTTGTAAAGCCTAGGTTTCGGGATTTGGAATAGTGATGCTAGTTTCGGCCGGCGTACTCAGCTCATCAACATCTGGAGTCTCTCCAGACTCCGGTACTGCACTGGATTATGCCCCACCTTCTTGGGCACGTACCCTACCACCGACCACTGCTTTGCAACCTCTAACTCGTCCTCCTCAGCTGATTTCTTTCTGTGCTTTCTCTTTTTTTTGGACATCTTTACCCCACTTTTACCTGCTTGGGGTTCATTAATTCTCAGTGGCTGACCCATCAAATCCACTATCGTGGTTTCTTCTTCCAAGTCTATGAAATCCGAAGTCTCATCATAAGGCGCTTTTTCTTTCTGGAGGGCGGTGATTTAATCCTTTACCTTCTTCAGTTCCACATCAAATCTTGCCAGGTCCGGGATGCTCATTTCATTTAGCCTTGCCTCCATTCGGGTTTCCATAGCATCGACCCTTGCATGCAGCCCCTAAAATGGCCTCAGAGCCTTCTGTATTTCTTCATCAATGGTGGGCTTGAACAAGTCCGTCGAAGCAGAAATTTGCTTATCCATCTGTTTTTGCTTCTGCACCATTTTAGCAAAATTTCGGGGGTTCATGTGATATTCCGGTGGTAGAGGAGGCCTTGCTGCAGTGCCAGAGCTTTCGGCCGTAGCTCTAGTTGCTTGTGAGGTCTTCGGATCAAACACCACAAGTGGAATCTCTGTGCCTGATTGAGTGTCGGTCGCCTCGGAGGTGGTTGTGGTTGGTTCCTCAAAAATCTGAGGCTTATGCATTCTCATGTCGAACTTAGTGTCATCCTTTGATTTTTCAATATTTTGCTTGGATGACGCTGTAACTTGATCATCAATACCATCCAATATTTGTACCTCTGCACGCCTATATAACTCAGTAACCAGACACGGGAATGGCAAAGAGGAAGTGGTTTTCATGGCCCTGGTCCGCATCTCGTCTGCAATTATCATTCCGAAATTGATGAAGTACCCGGCTATCAAACTTTCCACTAGGATGGCTCTTCCCTCATCTAGATTAGCATCTCCACCTGTAGGAAAGAGCCTGTACTGCACAACAGCCCACCAGAACTTTGCTACGAAGCTCAGTGATTGCTTTGATATCCGTCCCCTCTGTGTTAGCCAAGATGGTGAGCCATCAGTCAATGTTTGTGCTAACCACGGTCTCTGCGACTATGTGTTGGCAATCTTGTCATGAAACTCTGGCATATCCGGTGGAGGAATGTATTCAGGGCCGAAGAGAACTCTGTTGATCATCTCTCTGGAGATGTTTACTTGTTTACCTCGAACCGGAACCCTGTCCTGCCTTGGTGCTGATTTAACCCCTTTTCCTTTCTCGCATTTGCTCTCCAACAGTGCCAAATAGTTGGCATAGAATTCCCAGACTAGTTCTGGATAATAGAATCTTGGAGGTGTGCTCATCCAATCAAGCTGGTACCTCTGAAACTGTATCTGAAGAACTGGATATTCTGGTAGATCTGTGATAATGATTTGCACTTCCTCAGCTATCGATCTTTTGTGGCTCCTCACTTTTGTTTTGGTAAGACCGTCAAGATAGTGCTTTTGGGCACCCTCAAGTACCCACCGGATCGATTCTCTATCCATGGGTGCCCTCTCTGCAATTTTTGTGGCCTCAGTACCACTTACATCTTCCGTACTGGAGCTGGAGCTACCACTTTATTTAGATCCACTATCACTCCCTGACATACTGCTAGATGACCCACTCTTCTCCTCAGACTCGGAGACTTGGGTGTTTCTTTATTTGGATAGCCTAGTCTGGTAGGCCGGGGCTTCAATTGCTTCTTGTTCTCTACCCGATTCATCTACTAGGGTCCGAGTGGTAGCGGTTCTTTCTTTCCTTTTTTGAGCTTGACCGCGAGGTGGTTGTTGTTTGGGATCCATGTACCTGCACGGGGATAAGTTAGAACACATGAGAATGGGAAAACACCAAGCAAACGCCACTGTTTTAGAGTGACGGCTTGGATGACGGTCAGTCACAGGTGTGACGACCCGTCACTCTTAGACAGTGAATTTGTTCATTGTTGATGGCTTTGCTGATGGTAAGTCACATGTGTGATGTCCCATCATGCCAACCGTCAGACCAAGGCAGTGTACTTTTACTATGACGGTTTGCTTGACGAGTCATCACCAATGTGGTGGCTCATCGCGGCAACCGTCGCTGTTACACAGTGAATGTTTACTCCCTTTGGGGCATTTCCTCGAACACTTGGTGTTCTATTAGTGGTTTTCCCATTCTTTGTGGGATTTGGTTTCATAATGTCACCACCCATCATCTATTTAATCCCATGGGTTACTCAAGACTTTACCCATGTCAAATTTACAATTTCAAACAACAACAACAACAATCACACCTAACAATTTCACACCAAAATTTCACACCATCCATCCCCTCCTTGTTCTTCTTTTTATTTTCAATTAAGACCAATCAACAATTCAAGAAAGAAAAGGTTTAGCATCATACCTTGTGTTTGTGATTAGCAAAGAAGACTCTTTTTCTTTCTCTTGAGTTACAAGAACAATGAACACTTAACTTTCTACTATTACCCTTTGACTACGGTAGACGACCTTTCATTTGGAGTTTTAGGGAAAGAGACGTATGGAGAAGATAAGTGGGATTGATTTGTAAGAGTAAGGATTTTGGATTTGGCTTTGGATTAGAGAAGATGAATGAGAGATGAGTGGGGTGAAGAAAGATAAAAGAAGGTGAAGGAACCGTTTCAATATTTGAAACGGGTTCCTTCGTTTGGGTCTTAAGGGGTTTTGGGTTGGGTCGGTCCCACATTTTAAAGAAAAAAAAACTTACCTAAGGTTGGTGGTTTGTGTGATGGCCCATCAGAGGCCTGGCGGTCCGTCGCTTGAACCATCAGGCTTAGACAGTGACTCCCCAACTGTAGTGTTCATTTGGCGGCTTGGATGACGGCCCACCACATCTGTGATGGACCGTCACTACAACCGTCACCACTAGACAGTGGAGACCTATATTTTGTTCACCTGTGACGGTTTGTGTGGAAGTCCGTCAAGCATTTGAAGACCCACCAAGCGGGCCCGTCACTCTTAAACAGAATACAACTTTTATTTCCACCTTTTTGTACCTGCACACGCAACGCACAAATTAACCAATTCTAAAAAAAAGTAAAATATTATTCTAGAATCATAGTACAACAACAAATTATGGGTTGCCTCCCATACAGCGCCTGATTTAACATCACGGCACGATGCGGGTATCTTGATTACTCAGACTTCATCAAGATACACCAGAGACAGGCTATTTACCTCCTCCGGGAGGCCCACGTATTGCTTCACCCTTTGCCCATTGGCTTTGAACAACTCATCATCCTTATTTTCGAGTTCAACCACGCCGAATGGAAATACTTGGTGCACTTTGAATAGCCCGGACCATTTGGATTTGATTTTTCCGGGAAATAATTTGAACCTAGAGTTGAACAACAATACCAAGTCCCCGACTTTGAACTCCCTTTTCTCAATTCTTCTGTCATGGTATAGCTTCATTCGTTCCTTGTAGAGAGCGGATCTCTCATATTCTCGCAATCGGAACTCATCCATCTCATTCAATTATTCCAACCTTAGTTCCGATGCGTCTTTCCAACTGAGATTTAACTTTTTGAGCGCCCAAAGGGCTTTGTGCTCAAGTTCCACGGGCAAGTGACAAGCTTTACCAAAAACAAATTGGTAAGGAGACATACCTATTGGTGTTTTAAACGCTGTTCAGTACGCCCATAGTGCATCATCCAGCTTCCTTTCCCAATCTCATTGGTTCACATTCACAAACTTTGCCAATATCTCTTTAATTTCACGGTTCAACACTTCGACCTTCCCACTTGTTTGGGGGTGATAAGGCGTGGCTACTTTGTGTTGCTTCACCCCATACTTTGCTAGAGCAGCCCGGAGCACCTTATTGCAAAAATGTGACCCTCCATCACTTATGATCGTACGAGGGGTGCCAAACCGAGCAAAGATGTTTCTTTTCAGAAAGGCCACCACACTCTTCCCTTCGTTAGCGGCCAAAGCAACCGCCTCCACCCACTTTGAAACATAATCAACCGCTACCAAGAGGTAACGGTTCCCATAAGAACTGTCAAAAGGGCCCATGAAATATATCCCCCATATGTCGAACAACTCAACCTCTAGAATCGTGGACATTGGCAACTCTTGTAGACGAGAGATTGCTCCTCTTCGTTGGCATTGATCACAGAATTTGGCAAATTCATACGAATCTTTCTGAATTGTTGGCCAATAATAACCACACTGTAAGATTTTTCGGGCAGTTCGATTACCCGCATGATGCCCTCCAACTGGGGACGAATGACAAGCTTGTAAGATGCTTGTAATTTCTACTTCTGGTACACATCTCCGTACTATGTTGTCAGCGCACAACCGGAATAAATACGGCTCATCCTAAAAAAACTTACTTGCATCATGGAGGAATTTCTTTTTCTAGTGGAAGTTCAAATATGCCGGCATCATGTCACTCACCACATAATTTGTGAAATCGGCATACCAAGGCACCATATCAAGTGACATAGCCAACACATGCTCATCTGGAAATGCATCATCAATCTCCGGTTCATCTGCTACTTTCTTTTCACTTTCAAATCTGGACAGATGATCCGCCACTTGGTTTTCACAAACTTTCCGATCTTTGACTTCAAAGTCAAATTCCTACAACAATAACACCCATCAGATTAGTCGAGGCTTTGCATCCTTCTTGGTCACTAAATACCTCAAGGCTGCATGATCTGTGTGCACCGTCACTTTTGTACCAAGTAAGTACGCTCTGAATTTCTCAAAAGCATACAAAATAGCTAGTAGCTCCTGTTCTGTCACCGTGTAGTTCTTTTGCGCTCCATTCAATGCCTTACTAGCATAATAAATGGGCTGAAAAAATTTGTCTTGCTTCTGTCCCAGAACAGCTCCAAGTGCAACACCACTTGCATCGCACATTACCTCGAACTGTTTGGACCAATCCGGGGAAATTATAATAGGAGCATCCACTAACATTTCTTTCAGGCACTCAAACGCCTTCAAACACTCATCATCAAATACAAACTTAGTCTCTTTTTCAAGCAACCTGCACAAAGAGTTAGCAATTTTAGAGAAATCTTTAATGAATCTTTGGTAGAATCCGGCATGACCAAGAAAGATCCTCACACCCTTTACTGAGATGGGTAAAGGTAGTTTCTCGATGACTTCTATCTTGGCTCTATCCACCTCTAGACCTCTCCCAGATATCTTGTGTCCCAATACAATGCCTTCCTTCACCATTAAATGGCATTTCTCCCAATTCAGCACGAGGTTTGACTCTTCACACCTTTGCAATGCTTGACCCAGATTAGTCAAGAAATCTTCAAATGCATCACCCACCACAGAGAAGTCATCCATGAAGACTTCCAATGTGTTCTCCATATATCCGAAAATATAGACATCATGCATCGTTGGAATGTTGCAGGAGCATTGCAAAGACCAAAGGGCATGCGTCTAAAAGCAAACGTACCGTAGGGGCAGGTGAAAGTGGTTTTCTCCTGATCTTCCGGGGCGATAGATATTTGGTTGTACCCCGAATATCCATCCAAAAAGCAGTACCAACCCCTGCCAGCTAATCTATCCAGCATCTGATCCATAAAGGGCATGGGGAAATGATCACGGAGAGTCCAGGAGTTTAGCTTCCGGTAATCCATATAGACTCGCCACCCCGTGACAGGTCTTAATGGAATTAGCTCATTTTTTTCATTAGCTACTACATTCATCCCTCCCTTCTTAGGAACACATTGCACTGGTCTTACCCATTTACTATCAGAAATTGGGTAGACCACTCCAGCATCGAGCCATTTGATGATTTCTTTCTTTACCACCTCTTGCATTGGCGGATTCAGTCTCTGCTGGTGCTCAGTGGTGGGAGTGCAATCTTCTCTTAACTGTATCTTGTGATTACAAATACCTAGCGGGATGCCAATAATATCTATAATGGTCCATCCAATTGCTCTCATGTGTCTCCTCAGTATGGACAGTAAAGCTTCAACTTGTGTTTCCACAAGGTCTGTCGCAATGATCACAAGTAAGGTATATGTATTGCCTAAAAATGCATACCTCAGATGGCCTGGCAACTCTTTCAACTCTAACACTGGCGCCTCCTCAATAGAAGGCTTTGCAGGAGGTGTCTACATGTTCTTCAAGTCAAGATCTAATTTCTTTGGGGCGTAAAAATGTGACCCCATTCCAACCAGAGCATTTACAATTTCTTCATAATCTTCGATGTCATCATCATCAAAGTTCATCAAACCGCTGCCAACGTCTCTATAGAAAATCTCTCTTCAGCAGAAATAATCACATCCGGTTCGGCAACAACATCAATAACCGAGATGACATTCATGTCTCTCGGTTGCTTCATTGACTTGCACACATTAAACTTCACTATTTCATTGTTCAACCTGAAAGCCAACTCGTTTCTCTCCATATCAACTAATACTCTTCCGGTTGCCAAGAAGGGTCATCCCAAAATAATAGGGACTTCAAAGTCCACTTCGCAGTCCAAAATCACAAAGTCTGCCTGAAAGATGAACTTTCCCACCTTCACAAAAACATCATACAAAATACCCACCGGCCGTTTAACCGATCTATCAGCCATCAAAAATCTCATAGTCATCGATTTGAGGGCTCCTAAGCCCAACTGCCGATAGATAGCCAACGACATCAAGTATATGCTAGCCCCTAAGTCACAAAGAGCTTTTGCGAAATTAAACTCCCCGATGGTGCAAGGAATAGTGAACGCACTCGGGTCTTCTTTATTTTGGACTAGCGACCTTGATGAAATAGCGCTACAATGGTGGAGGTTGTCTTCTGGTTCAAAACTTACCGACCTCTTCCTTGTGATCAAGTCCTTCATGAACTTGGCATAATCGGGAATTTGTTCAAGTGCATCTACCAGAGGGATATTCACAGAGATCTGCTTGAGCATGGTGATAAACTTGTGGAATTTCCCATCTTCCACCTTCTTTTTGATCCTCTGAGGGAAAGGAGGAGGAGGCTTTGGCATTTGTTTTGGAAGTTTTTTAACTTCCTTGCTCTTCTCCGTGAGCAATTTAGAATCATCCTCTACCAAAGTGGGTTTTTCAACATGAACACCCACACCCTCATCACTCACCTTTTCATCATCAATGAGCTCATTTTTGTCAATAACATCATCTTTCTGCTTTTGAATTATTGGCTGCGATTTCGGTAATGTCTTACCGCTTCTTGTGGTGATCGCCATACAATTCCCATCGTTCCTCAGGTTTTGAATGGTGTCACTCGGCAATGTACCAGCTTTCCATTGATTCAGATACGCCAAGATTTGACTCATTTGTTGCTCTAACTACTTGATTGAGGTGGAATGGGAATCCACCAACTGACTCATTGAAGATAATTCAGATTTCATTTCCTTGACTCCGGAGTCAGTAGATTCCACCTTCAAAAAAATCTTCTCCATCATATTCTCCAATTTTGATGTCCCTGTCTCATTGCTAGCTCTTTCCTGATTACCAGGTGGTACATACAACCCACCTCTATTGGTTTTATTCTTCCAGTTCCCTTGATCACAATCTCTGTAGCCAGCTTTTTCATAGTAGTTGTCCTTCTGATAGTTCCAACCTTGGTTCCCCTGGCCATTAGCCTGGAAACCCCCTAAATAATTAGCCTCCTTATCAGATTCCGACTTTGCTGCTCTACCTTGGGAACCCACAGTTTTCACTTTCTCCATACCTCCTGACAGCAAATGTTTTGTCAGTAGGTCCATTTGCATTTTCAGATGGGCCATATCTTAGTCCCGCTCTTCCTCTTTCCTGCGTTGTTCCGCTGGCATACCGATTGCATAAGTGCTAGTAGCTACCTCTGTATCCCATGTATGCCAGGCCCTGTTGGTTTTAGTGAGCTGATCCAAAATAGTTGTGGCATCGATAAAGGTAACACCAATAAATGCTCCACCTACTGTATTATCCAGTGTCAGCTTGGTAGCTAAATTCAGTGCCCTGTAGAATGTCTGCATCAAAAAATTATCGGTCAACTGATGGTTTGGGCATTGTGTTAGCTTTTTCCTGAACCGCAACCAGGTCTCATGTAAGGCCTCATGAGGTGTTGCCTGAAATTGCTGATTTTGTCCCTCAGCTGTATCATCCTAGAGGGAGGAAAGAACCTTTATAGGAAAGCTCCTTTCAACTCTCCCCAGGTTGTTATAGAATCGGGAGTTAGCTCAGTCAACGACATCGTTGCTTCATCCGACAGAGACAGCGGGAACAACCTAAGCCTGATGGCCGTCTGATTCACTCCCGGCAATTCAAACGACTTGCAGATGCTCACAAAATTCATCAGGTGCCTGTTGGGGTCATACCAGCCACACCACGAAACAACCGTCTCAAATTCAACACCTGAATCATTGTGCTAGTAATGTTGAACTTGGCCCCGGGCGCTAGCGGAGGAAGACCAATGGCGCCTGTTGCACCTTCTCCATCCAAGTCGATATCCTCATCATTATCCAAAGCATACTGCCTTGGTTGCTATCGACCTCTACCTCGATGTTGTGACCTCTGATCGGCTGGAGCATTATTGTTAACAATATCCGCCGATCTGCCCTCACCCACTAAAGTCTCATCATCCAACCCAACATCATCCTTAATACCATCAGCAATCACATGTTGTTGGGCTTGCTGAGCTGCAGTGAGTCTCACTGCCTCTTGTTGTTGTGCATTCATGGTTTGCCTTAACGTTCTAGAAAGCTCGGGATTGTAAGGTAATGTTGGTTCACCCGAGCGACGGGTATTGGCATGCACAACTATGTACCCTGTAAAAATATAACAAAAACAACAAATAAAAGTAAATCAGGAAAGTATGACTAAGAGTCAACGAAACACACCAGACCTAATAAACAACTGTATTCCCCGGCAACGGCGCCAAAATTTGGTACGCCCAAACTATACCTCAATTAAGAAGCGCAAGCGGTCGTCGTCAAATATAGAACCCAACCAAGGTTGGGGTCGATCCCACAGGGAATAAAGTGCAAATTAAGTTGTTAGTAATTTAGTTGACTAGTAATCGATAATTTCCGGTAATATGGGGGGGGTTAAATGTCAAATTCACACAAGTTAACTAACAAGCAGCAAATTTTCAAAAGTTTATATCAATGCGAGAATGAACTAGGGAAGTGTTCACCATGGCGTCGTAACAATTTTGACTCAAAGCTTAACCGGGTTCTTTCTATATGTATATCACGTTGTGATTGAATTAATGGTATCATCTAAACGTTTTTCAACCAAATAGACGAATTTCCTTTTCAATTCTCTCGAACTTGAAAAGGTGAAATTTCTTATTTCAATCCTAAACATCAAGTAGATTAATCTAGTTACATCATTAATCATAAGACGAGAGTTGGTAGTCTCGAATCCTCGTAGTTAATCAAATTTCCCGGTTTTAATCTCTTTGTTCAAGCAAATTAAACCTAGGCATGTCCTAATGTTTGCAACCACTAGAAAACATTAATAACGAATGATTAACAACGTGACAACATATAGATTGAACCCAATGCTACCAGAATCTATATTGCTACCTTTGCCATAGCTCCCACAACCCTAGTTGTGGGAGTTTAGCCACTCATGCTGGCAAAACAAAGCAAAGAATAATAGTATTCATATGAGAAGAAAGAATTCTTACAATAAAGAATTATTACTTTACTTTAAACTTCGTATAATCCAAGCACCAATGGTGAAGATCCCAAGGAAGAAGACAAAGATATTGTCTTCTTCGTTCTTTTCTCTCAAAGTTTCTCTCTAGAAAATAATATATCGCAAGTGTCGGATCTAATAAATCCTAAAACTAACCCTAACACTGGGTATTTATATTAGTCTAGGAAAATAAAGTTCCAAAAATAAAATCGAACTCATGTTGTTGCTCTTGACAGCTTTGCTTGACGGTTCATTAAACCTGTGACGGGCCGTCGCTCCACCCGTCGCCACTATCCAGTGCATAATCTCCATTTTCTCTAACTTGGTGGCCATCCTAACGGTTCGTCAGGCTATTGACGAACCGTCACTTAAACCATCGCCACTATCCAGTGATTCAGTGCCATGCTGCCTCATTCTGACGGCTTGGCTGACGGTCAGTCACAGTTGTGACGACCCATCAAGTCAGCCATCACCCATATCCAGAGCCTCCTCTTGCTGCTTCCAGGCTTGGTGGACGGTCAGTCACCTGTGTGACGACCCGTCAGGCCCTTCATCATGCCTAACCAGTGTGACTTAGCTTGAGTATTTTTCACTCCTTTTCCATCTTTGTCTCATTTCCTGCAAATACAACATAAAAATATCAAAAACCACAAAGGTTGCTTAAAAACTTATGAGTATTCTTAGTTAAAGGCGTCAAATGTGCCGTAGAATCTTGGCACATCACATACGACACGGCGGTTACACTTAGTTTGGCGTATCATATCATCTCATACATTTACGTGAGGTTTCACCCTTGTTTGCTATTTGTTGAGTGTATGCTCCAGTAGTATGGGCTGCCAGAGGGTTTGTCTTCACTTGCTTGTATTCCTCGGGTGTATGGGCGCCCATTGGACTGTAGGTAGACTTATTGTTACTATTTTGGGGTATTGGTTCCTTTTATGGTTTTTTATGAGATTGGAGATTGTTAAAGTTGTACTTGGGCTTTCTGTTGTTAAATTCTTGACTTGAGATTAGTTTGCCTATTTGGTTTATTGCATCTTGTATTCAAGAATGATTACCGTCGTTATTTTTTTCCTTCTCTATTAATTGAGGTTACCGGTATACCGCCTACTTCCTGAATCTCTCTTTATATACTTGTTATTGCGAGGATCTTGGGTACGTGTTTTCTTTCTTTCACCTGTGATATGCATTCTAATAGCTAGCCATGTGTATTCTTCTTGCTTGTATACCTTCTGTGCTAGCTTCGACGTGCTTCTTTGTTGTTTCAGTGACTACTTGCTTCTGTTCTGCTTATTATTGCTCTTTTATCTTATATGTGCCCAGTCGGCCTATGATACCTACTGGGTACCGGTTGCTTTGCAATTGTTGCTCATACTACACTCTGCATCTTATGGTGTAGATCCCAGTGTGGGCCATCGCTATTAGCTTGTTAGAGACTCGTGCGAGGAGCTATTTTGGGATATTTTAGACTGAAGCTGAGCTCTTGGCGACCGGAGCTTAGCTTTAGTTTATCTTTTGTACTATGTACTCTGTTACTACTTGGAGACATTTGTGTATGTATTATTTTGGGTCTGTTGTACTCTATTGATGTAGTTCTGGCTCTATTTTATGATACCAGGTTTTAGGTTTGGTTTAGCTTCAACATATATATTATATATATATTCTTGTTGTTCACTTTCTCTACCTATTGCCCTTGCTCCCGCTATTTAAACAATTTTTTTGCTTAATTATTAGATAGTAGCCTATTATTGACCATTTTGGGCTACAAGAATAGGTTCGCCTATCGAGGGGTTGTAGGTGCCATCATAACTGAGAATCGGGTCATGACAGCTTAGTATCAGAGCTCTAGGTTCACCGTTGTCATCGATATAGGAGTCAATGCCTAGTAGAGTCCTTCAGATCGAGGCGGAGACATCTGTACTCAATCTTTGAGAGGGTATAGTGATATCTTTGGAAAACTGGACTTTTCTTGCTTCTATCTCGTGCGTAGTATCCTTGAAAGTTTCTAAAAATCTCACTTGTTCTGGTTTACTCTTCCGCAGATGGTTCATATGAGGTCTTCAGCTTTTGGCAGAGGAGAGACTTCGACCCCTGTACCTCCAGCTCCAGCTAGGAGTCGTGGTGGTTACAAGGGTAGAGGTAGAGGTCTTCTCTAAGAAGCGACACCTGCTAGAGCTGCTAGAGTTGAGATTGAGCCTTAGCTTGATTATGAGACAGAGTTTTCTCCTAAGCTGCAACATATGGACCCGAGGACAGCCCAGGTTCCACCAGCTCTAGCATCAGCTTTGATGCCAGCTTCATCCCCAGCTCAGTCTTCAGATATTCGGGGTTTACTTCTTCAGCTATTGGGTATGATCGGGGAGCGACCTTCTGAGGTAGCATAGACATCCGCTCAGGGGGAAGCCCTGGGTTTTCAGAGTTCAGGAGTGCAGTCTGCTACTGCGTCTCCCCGTGTAAGGTTATTCCAATTGCAGCAGTTACACAACCTCTTACTCCTTGCCCAGCTATGACAGATGGGGAAAAGAAGGCATTGAGTAGATTTCTGAGATTGGCACCACCGAGGTTTGCTCGTACATCAGGTCAGGATCCACATGACTTCATTACCACCTGTGAGGAGATGGTACACCATCTGGGTTTTCTAGAGACTCACAGGGTTGGATATACTACATATCAACTGGAGGGTCCAGCAAAGTTATTATGGAGAAGACAGGTTGCTTGCAGACCTTCTACATCACCTCTGTTGCCTTGGTCCGAGTTTTATGAGGCCTTCATGGCCAAAGTCTTACCTCAGAGTGATCGAGAGCATCGCCCGGAGCAGTTCACCAGGATTATGCAGGGATCCATGTCTATATCTAAGTATGAGACTCATTTCCATTAGCTTTCTCCATTTGGGGCTATGATCATTCCCACTGAGCCAGACAAGATTCACAAGTTTGTTTTAGGATTGCGGACAGAGCTTAGAAAGCCAGCAGAGATATTGGTCAGTCATTTCAGGCTATTAAAGACTATGTCTATGCTGTGGAGGACTTGCATCGACATGATCAAGGGGCTAGAGATAAGAGGCCTCATCATCAAGATGTTTATAGTTGTTCTAGACACGGTGGTAGAGTTTCAGGCCATTGGGCCTAGGTTATCATCCATAGCAGCACCAGGGTCAGTCCAGCCAACCAGTTCAGGCTTCGCTTCAGACTTTGGGTGGTACTCAGTTTGAGCAGGGTCAGAGTAGCCATCAAGGTTATAGCGGTCAATCTTCGAGGGTTGTAGCTTCTGGGGCATCAGGCCATGGTGTCCATTTAGGTTCTACTAGTCCATCTCAATAGTTCATGCCGTCAGGGCCTTGTTATGATTGTAGAGTTGTGGGTCATTATGCTAGAGATTTCCCCCATCAGATACAAATCAGTCAGCCGCTTAGCTGACCGAGACTTTGTGAGAAGTTTAGCCTCCAGTTAGAGGGGTGGTGGTGGTCAGGCTCAGGATGTTTCCTCGCATAGCACAGAAGATGGTAGGGGTGGTAGTCAGACAGGTGGAGGTCGTCATCAGTTCTATGCAGTCCTTAGGAGATTCGAGGTAGAGGCCTCGGATGTTGTGATTACAGGAATAATTTATGTGTGTCATCAGTCAACTATGGCCTTATTTGATACTGGATCTACATGTTCATATGTATCTGCCTACCTTGTTCCTTGTTTGGGGTTTTCTAGTGAGTCATTATCTATGCTTGTTTCTATTTTGACACCAGTAGGAGATTCTTTAGTAGTGGATCGGATTGTGAGATCTTGTATGATATCTGTTGATGATTTGGAGACTTGGGGTGATTTGATGTTCCTTAATATGTTATATTTTGATGTGATACTGGGCATGGATAGGTTATCCCCTCACCATGCTATTTTGGATTGTTATGCCAAGACTATTACCATAAAAGTGCCCGGTGTATCCCCGGTTGTGTGGCAGAGTTCTGTTAGCCGCGCCCGATCTGGGATCATCTCTTGTCTTCGAGCTAGGAAGTTGATTTCCCATGGGTGTTTAGCTTATCTAGTATATGTATGAGATACTAGTGTTGACCCTTTGTCTCCTGAGTCTATTCCTGTGGTTAAAGTCTTCCTAGATGTCTTTCTTACCAACCTGCCAGGCCTTCCACCTGAGAGAGATATTGATTTCGCTATTTGATGAATGCTCAAATCGTTCTCTCCAATTAGGAGACAACGGTGATCGTGCAGCAAAACAAAATTTATAAACCCAACGAATGTCGTGGTCGTACCCAAGGGACTTGACTTAGCAACTAGAGATTGTATGAGTTGATTTCAAGGCGAGAGTAATTACTTAAACAAAAATTAAAAGGATGGGGGGAATTGGGAAACTTCACTACTAACACAATTCAACAACAAAAAAAGAAATAAAACTAAAGATGGGTGTACCAAGTGATTTAGAAGACTAGGGATGCATATTCGATGGGGAATTAGCTATAGGATGGGGTAATCATTAATTCACTTCTACTTTCACCCACTAACATGAATAGCGTTGGTCATAGGTGTGAAATGCTATCTCTCCATCAACATCCACATTTACGATGATTTCAGTTAGAACATCATTGGTGTGATAAACAATCAACCAACATTAGCTTGGGGAGGTCTTCTTATTTCTAGCTCGGACCCTTAAATGGGAGATTCCTGCGATTAGAGCTATTTCTAGCCTCCAATCTAGATGGATTCCCAAGTACCCACTAGCAATTTCATATCCACAACTATAAAATTCTCTCCCGAGCAATCACATAGCTAAGTAATGTAAATTAATGTTTGCAACCACCAATTTTAGGATTAAAACTTGGTGAAATTACTAGACCCATGTCAAATAGGCAATTATAAAGGTGAATTAACAATACCCATACCCATTAGCTAAGAACCCATCATCAATACACCCCTAGACAAGATAATTTAGCCACTCATAGTAAGAGAAGAAAAGATGCCATCTGGGTAAGTCAAATTCCCATCCATTATAGCTGAATATCAAGTTCTTGAATCAAATTAGGCACACAAATTGTTAACCAAGAGATATGGATTGAAACCCTCTTCTCAATGGAGGTGGAAAATTATTTACAAAGAAAAAACTATTCTCTAAGAATCAGGTCTAAAGTATTGTATATACAAATTGACCCTAAAATGGCCTTTTATATGTTCCCAAGTAATCACATAAAATTAGGACAAGTTTTCCCTTCCGGAGGTGTGTGAAGCGACATGCAATTCACACATCGCGATGTGCGCATCGCACACCTGCTTCAACTCGACTAGTGGCTTCAACTGAAATTGTGGGCTTCGTACGAAGGTGATGCATTTCGCACCACAGGATGTGTGCATCGCACAGTGACCGCACTCTTTGCAGAATCTTTAGCAACTTTAGTGGCTTCATACGGAGGAGGTGCGAACCGCACCTCGCTTGTGCGTGTCGCACAACCACCGCATCTTGGTTTAGATTCTTCAGCTTTTCTCAACTCTTCACACTTAGCTCCTTTTTGGTTCTTTTTGGGTCCATATCCTTGTTCTTCATCTTCTATCAAAAGTACCTGCATAGACATCAATAAAGGCCATAAAAACCTTTAAATCAATTCAAAACATAGCAATAATTCATGGATATAGTCTTAATAAATTGGTAGATTACCGACTTATCAAACCCCCAAACTTGAACTATTGTTTGTCCTCAAGAAAGATACTCACAAGACAAGGAATGAATTATGCTAAGGCTCAATCAAGGAACAAAAGACTACTCTACACTAAAAATTTAAGAAAAAGAAACAAACAAAAGACTCAAAGAAAGGACTCAATTACTATGCTCATCTCAATTTGGACCACCACAAACTCAAGGCAATTGGTCATTTCAAAACCTTTTTCAAAAGGACATCATTTCTAATTTAAAATCAAGGGAATTTTCCATTCAAAACAAGACATTTAAGCTTCTCGAGTCATTGGCATGGACCGTCAAGGTTTTCCTTGAGATTTGCCACACAACTTATCTCATTCATTTCCTTCAATTGAAATAGAGACTCTATGCTTCGATTCAAGTGCATGATGCCACTCACTATAAGAGAGAATCCCACTCACAATCATTCAATTCTCAAAACACGGGATTATAAGAGAACCAAGAAGACTCTTACTCTCTCAAGAAAGTTCAAGTGCATATGCGTCGAACCATAGGCTTGCCCTTCATGTAAATTGCTACTAATATAGGGTAGCCAAGCTCGGAATCACCAAGGACTTGCGGGTTACAACGTTGACTAGGGCTAAGGTGAGGATATCGTTTGGTTCAAGTGACTAAACCTCCCTAATGCTCTTTGTTACCATTTTGAACACCGCTCACATTTTCCATCTCAACTTTACCTTATTACTCCCTCGCACAACCCAAGATTTCTCCTTTTTAACTTATGATCATTCACACCTTATATCACCTTCACTTGGTAGCACCAATCTTTGATTTTTAATTTTCTCATTGGATTGATACTTTGGAGCAATTTTCAATTTGAAATTAAGGTGATACCTTGCATTTGAAGTGCACTTCCTTTCTTCTCCTCATTTACTCATATGCACCCCCAAACTTAGGCATTTGCCTATGTTGTCTTTTGCTCCACCCCCTCCAAACTTAGGCTTTTAGCCTACTTTTCATTTTCAAGCCATTAGGGAGGATGGGTGCCAAGATAGAGGTTCCAAAAGGGTCAAGGTGTTGACAAGGTGCCAAAGAATGGTCACAAGCTCAAAGGGGTTCACTAGGATTTGATGTCATTGGGAAGTCATTTGGGTGAAGTCGCTTATCAAAAAGGGCCTAAGTTCATCTTCCAATCTTGGTCACACCTAGAATTTCACCTTGAATCACATTCGGGGCAAGTTCTATATAACACTTATGCACAAGAATAAAGGTACAACCTCACCACACAAGGCATCATGCCACAAGACTTCATTCATTTGTCCCACAATCAATTGGGGCAAAATACTTTTGACAAGCTATTCCGAGATCATTACACACTCATTTGTGAGTCAATCAAGACAAACCAAGAGTGTGCAAGTCATGACAAGAGAATGCTTTTTCTGCTTTTTCTCAAAAATTCATTTCCCTTCTTCCTTTCATTTTCAAAAATAAATTGCCATGAATTTTTTTTCGTTGGGCCCATTTCGAAACAAGCACTCACGGACTCAATTCTAAACTAAGACATGGAATTTTCCCTTAAGAAAGTCACCTCTCAATCTATCATAGGGAAACACCAACCCGATTCGACACACAAAAACAAAAGAAAAGGAAAACATAATCAAAACTTTTTCTCCTTGGGAAAGAACCGTAGTATTAAGAAAACCCTCAGAGTTTATTTCTACACTACTATTAACTAGGCAATAACCAAATTTTGTGTTCATGATGTCATTCAAGAACAAGCCTCGGCGTAGGCATTTAGCACATTTGCAAGGCATGAGTAGTGGAACAATAAGGCATGTAAGACCAACCCGACACATACTCAATAAAATTCAAGCCCGGTGAGGGAACAATTAAGTTCAAAGTAAAACAAACACATAATCTAAAACAAAACATAGTCTAAAGGCCCGACGAGGGCAATGTCAATCACAACAAGCATCAAGATGTTGATAGTTACAGACTCCCCCAATCTTAAAACAAGCATAGCCCACGATGCACAAAAATATAATCAAATAAGAATGAGTGCCAAAAACTCCCTGAGTAGGCTATAGATGATGACGACACCTCATTCGTGAATAGAACTGATGAGGTGGTCGAGATACCAGTGGTGGTATATAAGCATGTGCGGGATCTATCTGAAACCCTTCCAGCGGAGGAATCAATGGATCCCACCGGACCTCAAGGTGGCTCGAGGACTCTACAAACCACCTGTCCTCACAAGTCATTAACTCGTGATATGCGAACCATTTTTGTTGAAGTCCCTATTTCCTCACTTATGGCGTTGGAAGTGCTGGTTGATGGTGGATGACCAACTCTGTATTGTCTTGGGTGATCTAGACTGGTGTCCCATTCTCTTGCATCTCGGATTTGTCTTCTTCATCAGGGCCCCAACTTGTGCACCAATCATCAGGAGGGCTAGTACATCTTGGGGGAGAGTTCGAGCTAGGGGCCGGTAGGATAAGATCCCAATTTGTTTCAAAAAGTGGGATCATTTGCTTGAACCTTTCAGCCTATGTTTCCATAGTTTCCACTCTAGCACATAGCTTGCTCACACTTGACACAATCGGTTTGAGGGCTGACTCGATCGCGGATTGAATCAAAGCTGGGATTTCTCTGGCCAACTTATGCAAAGATTTCTCATTTTTTATGGTAAGTTGAGCAAGCTTGAATAAATCACCTGAAGAAGTGGATCCTGATGCCTCATACACAGTGTTCGAGGCTCCTTGAGATGCGGGTGAATCCCTTTCTTGATCATGCACAATGTTTTTACCTTCAGTCCTGAGTGTGGTGGCATCAGAGTTTTGTTCGAGCTGCTGCTTCTTGATGTGTGGAGCATCTTTATCCCTCTTTGTGTCTAGGCAAACCATGCATTTAGCTTGATTAGCCTTGTCAAATCCTTGAAACAAGGGGCATCCAGATTGGATACATAGAAGAGTGAGGAGCACGGGGAATGCCATGGATGTGGAGTCATGTCGTGCTTTCCTCTTGAGATGTTCAACTATGATCTCGCCCTCATTTAATCTGAGGCCTTTCATGATGTATGCAGGAAGAATGACCATCTCAATGGTTACTTTAGTGATGTGGTTGGTCAGGATAATCCTTGTGCTCACAAAGTCGAGCCACATGCGGGCTTCAAATCTGAGATTCGAGCGATAAATCTGCCCCCTTGTGGTGGCCCAAAGGGGGTCTCTTTCTGCAATCACACTAGTAACCCATTTTTATTCCTCATTCTTTCTCGCCATGCGTTCCATGAACCTTGATTCGGGGAGTGGTTCATCAACTTATATTACAGAATGCATGGCTTTCGGGGTAATGTCCACCTCTTTACCCCGTACCCATACTGACATGAGGCATGGTGACTTGCTTAGTGGGCCTTTGGTATTTAGTATGTCAAGATGGGCTCGGTATGAAACATAGAATTCCCGTACCAACTCACGAAAGTAGAGGCCTTGTGTTTTGGCGAAATGTTCCCAAGCTCTTAAGCGAAATTGCTTTGGCATGTTCAGGAATTCCTCTTAGAAATCATCTATATTGAACCCCTTTTCTTCCAATAATGGGCGCTTCCTGAACTCAAGGTAATAGTCTTCCATTACCTTAAGCCTGAAGAGAATCCCTGACTCAACATGCTCTGCTTCTTGTATGGGTATTCCTGTATTTGGAGTATGCTTCAGGGCACGTCTCTTTTGATGGGGCCTGTTGGAAGACATGTTCCTGCGAATGGGCATTAGTAGCATGCACTATAAACATATATGTACAACTACCATAGTGAGGACTTCAGCAAACTGGAAAGCAAGGGAGGGGAGGGGTTGTCGGCTCGTGTGAACCACATACAAATCGCACTAGACATAGTGCGCATCACATATGTTGTCTATGAGTTAACAGACTCCTGCCAGTGGTTTTCTTTTATGGTGTGACGATGGTGCAAACCGTATCAGAGAAATTGCGCATCGCACCACACTTTGCCCCTTAAAGAAGTAACTGAATTGCATGTTTAGGCCAAATGTGATGCATAGTGTACACCACACATCAAGACATATGCATTATATGAAAAATACGCAAAGACACAATTGGATTCAATGATCCCATGCATTCTTGCAGATTGCGCATGTGATTTATAGAGCAAGAGGTACTAGGGAACTAGACACCACATGACAAACTATATCCACATTGACAAAGGCTATGGGTATTATGACTATAACCTCCGGGTATTCAGACTTCCCCGGATTTCCATTGACACAAACAAACAAGAAAGGATTCAATGACTTCCCTTAAGATGGACGTTACCCCGTCTATCATTGGGAATATCGATCCCTCACTTTTAACAATGGGTACCAATAATTTTTCAGCATAATTGACTCCCTTCCTGCACAAGATCATACACCCCAAATATAATGCTAACAAGAATCGTGGGTATACAGCCTGCGAAATTCAGCCGTATGAATTGATTTTTAACAAGACCTCATGGAAAATGATGACTTGCCCTTAAGAATGACGTCACCCAATCTATGATCGGGCCAAATCATTCGCTAGTCATGAGTGGGTTACTCAAACTTTACCTCATCACAGATTTCAAGGCTAAAAATCACTACCCCTCAATATGCATTCCTAACATTAAAGTCCTATCAAGTTGACATGAAGAGCTAGTATCAAACAATTCAAAATTGAGTACCTAAAAATCTTCAGGTCTCGCCCAAAAATCATCAAGGCAATTCTACTAAGCATGCTTCACAATATGGGTACCCAACCTTCATAAAAAGAAGTATTTAACATCGGAGAACTTACCACAAGTGAAGATTGTGATGAGAAGAGTGAAAATTGAAGCTTTTGAACATCAACAAAGATGACCCAAGTGGACCTCACTGGAGACTGACAGTGGTAGTGACAATGTAGTGATGGAAGTGGTTGGGTTAGTGGAGGAGAAGCTTTTGGGAGATTTGAGGGATTTTAGGGGAAATTTTGGGAGAGAATTTTTTGAAGTTTGGAAGAGAAATGAGGTGAAGGTGATGAAGGAGGTGGGTTTAAGTATAAAAGAACAAAAAATTTGAATCGGGTCATCTCTGGTCGGGTTGGTCAACGGGTCAGGTCAATGAGAATTTAAAAATTACCTTCCATGTGCCACAACATGCGATTCACACCAGGCAAGGTGAGGACCGCATAGCGTATCGCACATGACTTATTTTACCCCTGGGTTTGCCTAAACATCTGTGCTGCTATGCGATGGAGGTGCGATGCGCACTTGGGCTAGTGCGGTCCACACGACTCAGCGCGTATTACCTCCAATTTCTTTCCAGTCATTCTGTTTTGGCGTGCATTGCATTGTGTGACACACATAGTTTCTTATGCCGTCTACATAAGGTTCCACATGCCTCATTGTAGCCCCCTTCTGCACTGGTTTTCTTTCCAGTTCATGACTCCCTAAAAACACCAAAAACAACAAAGGTGAAGAAAATTAAAGAAAAGATACTTGGGTTGCCTCCCAAGAAGCTCTTGATTTTACGTCACGGCACGACCATAATACCTCAATCCTCAACCATTGTTGGAATACATGCCAATCTAGTTGTCGTGGTCCCATTCCAATAAGGAAAATTGCTCCATCGACACCCTAGAGATGCCATCATGTTGTTCACCTTGCAATGGATCAAATGCGGGCGTCTTGTAACCTTCACACTCTCCAAGAGTATCATCCCCTTTTTCCTTAATTTCTATCACCGATATGACTCTCCAATCATGCGAAGGCTTAGTAGGTTGGCAAACATTAAAGATCACTACCTCATCCACCTCTCAGAATTTGAGTTCTCCGAGTTAGACATCAACAGGGACCTACCTAGTGGCTAACAATGGTCATCTCAAGATAATGGGCACCTCTACATCTACCTCACAATCCAAGATAGCAAAATTCGAAGGAAGAATTAGTTTGTCCACTTTTACCAATACATCAAACAAGATTCCCACAAGGCGTTTAATAGACCTATCAGCCATAAGTAGCCACATAAAAGTAGGCTTAAGAGTGCCCAACCCTAGCTTCTGAAAAATTATAAGGGGAATCAAGTTGATGCTTGCCCCCACGTCGCACAAGGCCCTTCAGAATACAAACAAACCAATCGTACATGGTATAGTGAATGCACCCGGGTCGTCTCTTTTTGTAGCCACATTGCTAGTCTTCACTGCACTACAACTATGTGACATCTCAACCATGCCCACTTCAACCAACTTCTTCTTTTTAAGTAACTCTTTCATAAATTTGAAGTACCCTGGCATCTGTATTAGAGCTTTGACCAATGGACTATTTATTGATAGATTACTGAACATGTCAACAAACTTGCCAATTTTTTGCTCTTCCTTCTTCTTATTTAACCGATGAGGGTACGAAGGAGGTCCTTTAGGTGTTATGGTCGGAATGCTTTGTACAAGAGGAGAGTCCACCTTGTCATTAATGACCACTTGGGGAGGGGTCTCGACCTCTTCCTTATCTTTATCACTTCCAACATCTCTTGGGGTACTTGATGTTTCAGGTTCTTTTCTTACCTCTGAAGTGTCATTTACATTCTCATGCACCACCTCTTCATCTCTTAGCTTCTTGTTTGGTTCAATAGTAGGCTCTTTTGGTTTTGTGACCCATTCCATAATGGTTTCCCTTGTCACACCAGTTGTTCAGACACTCCTAGTAATGATGGCCATGATGTGCTCGTCATGTCTAGAGTTCGTAGTGGCTCCACTAAGAAGTGGTATCTTTACCCCCGAAGTCATTTGAACAGAAAGATGATCCATTTGGATTTTAAGTTGCTTGAGGAGGTTGAATGAGAGCTCATGGTTCTATGAAGTGTTGAGACCTAGACCTTGCTTTTAAGCTCATGCACCCCGGCGTGTGTTGTATCAACCTTTTTCAGCACCAAGGACAACATGTGCTCTAACTTGGAATGCTTGGGGTGTCTTGTAGTTGGTTGGTGGAGGGAATCCGATCTGTTTGGGTTTACCTATGCACTTCGATAGTTGTATAGCTCACCATACCTATCCCGCTCATCTTATTTCCAACCTTAGTTCTCTTCCTTTGGGCAATAATACCCGGGATGAGAACCTGTTGACACAAAACACAAGTTCCCATCCACCACCAACATAAGTTCATCATCGTTAGCTCTTATTTCTAGCACATTTACCGCACTCACCTCCTTAGTAACAATCACATATTTTGCCAAAAGATCAATTTGTGTCATCATTTTGGCCATTGTCTCATCTTGAATCTCTCTTCTCTTTTTAACTTTATTAATCAAGATAGATGAGGTTGCCCCCAAGGTTGGTACATCAGTTTCTTGTGTATACCAAGCTCGGTTGGTTTTCATCATCCGTTCTAAGAAAGCTGAGGCAATAGGAAATCCCATATCCATGAAGGTGCCACCTCCAAGGTTATCATCCACTGATTTGTTCAAGGAGCTTAATGACCGGTAGAAGCTTTGGAGCAACACATTGTCTGACAACCCATGGCTTGGACATAAGATACATTTCTTTTTGAACCTCAACCAAGCCTCATGTAAGGGTTCATTCGGAAGTTGCCTAAAATTGATGATTTCATCTCTTAGTTGCATCATATGATACAGAGGGAAGAATCTTGAATTGAACTCCTCAACCAACTTAGCCCAAGATGTGATGGATTCATCTGGCAATTCTTCTAACCACGTCGTGGCTTCCCCCGTCAATAAGAAGGGGAATAGGTGCAATTGGATGCACTCTTGGGAGATGTTTTAAATGATGTATGGTTGGAAAATCTCCACAAAATTCTGAATATGCCGGTTGGCATCCTCATGGGCTGCTCCACCAAATAAGCCTTTCATTTGAATCAAGTGGATCATGGTGTTTGTCACGTGGAAGAAAACATTTACCACCATGGGGGGTAGGCGGATTGCACCTACATCTCCTTGCATCATAGGCTCAGCAGCGTTGGCATTGTTGACCACCAATGCCCTTATTATGATTGGCTTCATCCATAGCTAGCCTACTCAATCAACATAATAAACAAAAAGTAAAAGAAACAAATACCCTCAATTTGACTTCAAAACAACAATAAAAAAATTAGCTAACACTCAATTCCCCGGCAATGGCACCATTTTTTATGAACACTTAAATCATGCTCTCCAATTAGGAGGCCACGACGATTGTGCAGCAAAAAAAAAAATTATAAACCCAACGGATGTTGGGGTCATACCCAAGGGACTTGACTTAGCCAACTAGAGATTGTATGAGTTGATTTCAAGGTGGGAGTAATTGCTTAAACAAAAAGTAAAATGATGGGGGGAATTGGGAAAGTTGTCACTACTAACACAATTTAACAAAAAAAAGCAATAAAACTAAAGATGGGTGTACCAAGTGATTTAGAAGACTAGGGATGCATATCCGATGGGGCATTAGCTATAGGATGGGATAGTCATTAATTTACTTCTACTTTCACCTATTGACATGAATAGCATTGGTCATAGGTGTGAAATGTTATCTCTCGATCAACATCCATATTTCCGATGATTTTGGTTAGAACATCATCGGTGTGATAAACAATCAACCAATATTAGCTTGGGGAGGTCATCCTATTTATAGCTCGGACCCTTAAATGGGAGATTCCTGCAATTAGAGCTATTTCTAGCCTCCAATCTAGATGGATTCCCAAGTACCCACTAGCAATTTCACATCCACAACTATAAAATTCTCTCCCGAGTAATCACATAGCTAAGTAATGTAAATTAATGTTTGCAACCACCAATTTTAGGATTAAAACTTGGTGAAATTACTAGACCCATGTCAAATAGGCAATTATAAAGGTGAATTGACAACACCCACACCCATTAGCTAAGCACCCATCATCAATACACCCCTAGACAAGAGAATTTAGCCACTCATAGTAAGAGAAGAAGAGATACCATCTGGGTAAGTCAAATTACCATCCATTATAGCTGAATCTCAAGTTCTAGAATCAAATTAGGCACACAAATTGTTAACCAAGAGATTTGGATTGAAACCCTCTTCTAAATGAAGGTGGAATATTGTTTACAAAGAAAACTTATTCTCTAAGAATCAGGTCAGAAGTATTGTATATACAAGTGGAGCCTAAAATAGCCTTTTATATGTTCTCATGTTTTAACACAAAATTAGGACAAGTTTGCCCTTTGGGAGGTGTGCGACGCGATGTGTGGTTCGCACATCGTGATATGCACATCGCACACCTGCTTCAACTCAACCAGTGACTTCAGCTAAAATTGTGGGGTTCGTGCGAAGGTGGTACGTTTCGCACCACGGGATGTGTGCATCGCACAACAACCACACTTCTTAGCAGAATCTTCAACAACTTTAGTGGCTTCATGCGTAGGAGATGTGAACCGCACCTCGGCTTGTGCGTGTAGCATAGCCACCACATCTTTGTTCAGATTCTTCAGCTTTTCTCAACTCTTCACACTTAGCTCCTTTTTGGCTCTTTTTGGGTCCATATCCTTGTTCTTCATCTTCTATTAAAAGTACCTACATAAACATCAATAAAGGCCATAAAAACCTCTAAATCAATTCAAAACATAGCAATAATTCATGGATATAGGCTCAATAAGTTGGTAGATTACCGACTTGTCACTATTGAGTTAGAGCCGGGCACCAGGCCCATTTATATTTCTCCCTACCATATGGACCCTGTTGAGTTGAAAGAGCTTATGGAGTAGCTCAAGGATTTGTTAGCTAAGGCGCTCATTAGATCGAGTATGTTGCCCTGGGGTGCTCGTGTTCTATTTGTGAAGAAGAAAGATGGGTCGATGCAGATGTCTATTGATTATCGGTAGTTGAATAATGTGATATTGAATAATAGGTATCTAATGCCGAGGATTGATTACTTGTTTGATCAACTTCAGGGTTCAACCATGTTTTTGAAGATTGACTTGAGGTCCGGCTACCATCAGTTGAGGAATAGGGTAGAGGATATCCCTAAGACAGCATTCAGGACAGCATATGGCCATTATGAGTTCCTGGTTATGTCTTTTAGGTTGACTATTGCCCCCACAGCTTTCACGGACTTGATGCATATGGTGCTTAGCCTGTATTTGGATATGTTCATGATAGTCTTCATTGATGACATTCTGATATACTCAAGGAGTAGGGACGAGCATGAGTAGCACCTGAGGATATTACTTCAGACATTGAGAGATCATCGGCTTTATGCCAAGTTCTCAATGTGCAAGTTTTGGCTTGAGTCAGTTGCATTCCTAGGGAACATGGTGTCTAAGGATGGTATTAGAGTTAATCCAGGTAAGATTTTAGCAGTTCGTGATTGTCCTAGACCTACTACTGCTACTGAGGTTCACAAATTTGTTGGGTTTGCAGGTTACTATAGTAGGTTCATTGAGGGATTTTCTTCCATAGCATCACCTTTAACTAAGCTAACTAGGAATAATATTTTATTTCAGCGGTCGGATTAGTGCAAAGATAGCTTCCAGAGGTTTAAGGCCTTATTGACTTTAGCTCCAGTTTTAACTTTGCCGGTTGAGGGTCAGAGTTTCTCCATGTATTGTGATGCTTTTGGGGTTGGTCTTGGTTGTGTGTTGATGCAGGAGGATCAAGTGATATCATATGCATCAAGGTAGCTAAAGGTTCACGAGCTCAACTACCCCACTCATGACTTGGAGTTGGCAGGGATAGTCTTCGTGCTCAAGATCTGGAGGCACTACTTATATGGAGTTCATTGTGAGATATTCACTGACCATCATAGTCTTCAGTACATTAAGAGTCAGCGAGAGCTGAACTCGAGGTAGAGGAGATGGATAGAGCTACTGAAGGACTATGATTTCACCATTCTATATCATATGGGCAAGGCAAACGTGGTAGCGAATGCCTTGAGTCAGAAGGCGTTGAGTATGGGCAATCTAGCTTTACTTTTAGTTTCTGAGTGACCATTGGCCTTGGACATTTAGTCATTGGCTAACCATTTTGTTAGGCTTGACTTATCGGATCCTAGCAGAGTTCTTACCAGTATTGAGGTTCGTTCTACTCTAGTTGATCAGATTCATAGCTTATAATTTGAGGATAAGAGTTTGTATGACCTTCATGATCAAGTAATTTAGGGTGGGGCTAGTCGTGCTATATTGGGTTCTGATGGTGTTTTGAGGTTTGATAGTCATCTTTATGTTTCGAGGGTTAGAGATTTGGTTTAGTTGATACTTCGTGAGGCGCATTATTCTAGATACTCCATTCATCCTGGCGTAGTGAAGAAGTATAGATACTTGAGATAGCTTTACTAGTGGAGTGGTATAAAGTAAGATGTAGCATAGTTCATATCTCGGTGCTTGAGTTGTCATCAGGTTAAGTTCGAGCATATGAGACCAGTGGTTTAATGAAGTGACTTCCCATTCCTGAGTGGAAGTGGGAATGGATTACTATGGACTTTGTAGTTGGGTTGCCTCGTACTACTCAGGGATTTTATTTCATCTGGTTGATTATTGATAGGTTGAATAAGTCAGTATATTTCTTGCCGGTTTAGACTTCTTATGGTGCATAGAGGTCAGCCCAAATTTACCTTCGTGAGATTGTTCAGTCGCACGGGGTCCTAGCTTCAATCATTTTAGACCGCGACACTCAGTTTATATCTCAGTTCTGGAGGGCAATTCAGTGAGATTTGGGTACTGAGGTTCATCTTAGTACTACTTTCCACCCTCAGATAGATAGCCAATCCGAGAGGACTAGTCTGGTCCTGAAGGACATACTTCAGGCCTGTGTTCTTGACTTTGGAGGTTTATGGGATCAGTTTGTGCCTTTGGCTGAGTTTTCTTATAATAATAGCTTTCATTCGAGCATCGACATGGAACCTTTCGAGGCTTTGTATGGTAGGCATTGCAGATCGTCAATTTGTTAGTTTGATTGTTTAGAGTCTAGACCCCAGAGTACAAATTTACTTCCAGTTTCCTTAGACCGAGTTCGTTTGATTCAGGATAGACTCAGAGCAGCCCAGAGTAGGCAGAAGAGCTACGTTAATTATAGATTTTGTGACTTGGAGTTCAGTGTTGGTGACTTGGTATTCCTTCGAGTATTTCCTGTAAAGGGCATGATGAGATTTGGTTGGCGGGGCAAGCTTAGCCCCAGGTTCATTGGGCCGTTTGAGATTCTACAGAGAGTTGGTAGTGTTGCCTACATATTAGCTTTGCCTCTGATGTTTTCAGTTGTGCATCCCATTCTTCATGTCTTGATGTTGTGCTGGTATGTTCCAGATGAGTCTCATGTGTTGCATTGGGATTCAGTTCAATTAGATGAGAGTTTATCCTTTGTTGAGGAGTCGATAGCTATTCTAGCAAGATATATCAGCAAATTGATATTTAGGAAGATTCTGGTTGTGAAAGTTCAGTAGAGGCATCGTCCGATTGAGGAGACTACTCAGGAGATCGAGAGTGAGTTGTGTGCTCAGTACCCGCTATTGTTCGAGCCCTCAGGTACTCCCTTCTTCTTGGCTTTCAAGGACAAAAGTTTTTTTAGTAGTGGATGTTGTGATGACCCTTCCGGTCATATTTGTGTTTACATTTTCCTTGTACTGTTAGAGCTTTTCTAAAGCGGCCCTAGGTCATTTATGACTTGCTGGGACCGATGGTTTGGTGCCTTGGTCATTCATTTGGTCATTTTGGTCGTTTGCCTGTTTTAGAGCTTAAACTTAGAAGATCGTTGACTTTAGTCAACATTCATAGCTAACGTGCTCGAAATCAAATTCTGATAATTTTGTTAGCTCCAGAGCATTGAGTTTAGTCTAGTTGGACTTTCAGTTGAGGCTTGAGAACTTCCAATGTGGGTTTTGTGTTACTTTCTCTATTTTTAGGCCATTTAGAGTTGAAAGTGTAACTTTGGTCAGCTTTCGATTATCGGAGCGTCAAATTCAAAATCCAACGATTCCATCAGCTCCGGAATGTTGAGATTAGGTTAGGTAGATGGTTGGTTTGGGTCCCAGGTGAGCCGGGCTCATTTCGAGTGTTTGGTTGCTTGTTGGTTAGTGTTGACTTGGGTCAACATTTCTCCGTAACGACCTCATATGGAAGTTTTTTCAATTTCGTTAAGTTCAGAATGTCATTTCCACTATTAGCAATATTGGTTTTTGAGTATCGATTTGCGATCCTACCAGAAATACCCCGTAGAGTTTTAGAAATGTTGTAGGTTTTTATTGTTGCAGGTGCAGGCTTCAGGCCTTAATCGCGATCGCGAGCCTCTTTCGTCGTGACCATGATGAAGCACCTGGTCCCTTGTTCTTTGCGATCGCGACATCCCTTGTCGCGACCATGATGAGGCCTTCTCTCCTTTGTTCTTCACAATCGCGTGGCTAGTCCCTGCGATCATTATGGTCTATCCAGCGTGGTCCTGCCGACCGTAAGGGGTCCCTTTGCGATCGCGATGAAGGACCCCTGGGCAGTATATAAGTTTTTCCACTTCGTCTTCTTCACTCTAAAATCAGCTCCATCCATTGTTATAAACTCCAAACTCTTCTAGACTATGTATTGACTCAATTCTTGGTGTTGAGGTGCGAATTCCTTGCTTGTGATCGTTCCTCCATCATAAATTGTACGTTTTATCCACCTTATTTCGTTAAATCCTCTCTTTTGATTCCTCAATTGTTCTTATGAATGGCTGGCTGGTTTGAGCCATCTCCTTGGATTAATTCTTTTATAATCTGAGCATGCACACTTTGGAGTGCGGAGATCATTGTGCACTCTTCTATTCTTGGCTTTGGGTTGCGGGGCCCACGGGCCCGTTGGTGACCCAAATTTCAAACTTGTTGTACTATAGCATTATGGGTATTGTTAGACTTGTTTTGATGTGTTAATTATATTTGTGATAGTTTGATGATCATTAGGATCTTCCTGAAGCAATTCGAGCTTGGATCTCATTGTCCCAACAACTTATCGTCGGACGACAAGTAGGTTACGGTTTAACTTTCCTAGACTTCACATATATAGGATAAAATTGTATTAATGGGCATCATTGGGTTGGGTTTACTAGCTTGGTACCACAGAGATTGATCGCCTCTTCATGTCTGTTTCTTTATCATGATTCCTAATGTTTTCTTCAAATTTCGTCGGTAAAGTGCCGAGCAAAACAACTATGACCATGGGATATGTCCTTTGGACCATCACACAAATCATCGCAAGCAAAATGTATTATTAGCCAAATCTGATTTCCTATGATGAGAGTCAGAGATAGGTCTCCAAATTTGAATAATCCAATCAGAGGATCGCTTGATGCAAGTTTCAATTGGAAACTATGTTTGACCTGATTCCCGCTTCAACGGGATACGTAGGCACCACAATGGCTTAGTCATACCACCCCAGGAAATAGAAACTGGGGTAGAATTTTTGAAAAGGAATCTTGAAAATTCAGGAGTCAAGGATTATCTCTAGCAAATTGGAGTGTAGATTATGTCAGAGTGCAACTTAGATGAAGAACGAATCTCATAATCTCCACAGAGTGTCAAATCTCTTATCAACAGGAAGAGATTCATCATGAAGCCTATAACTGGGGCAGAAAATTTGAGGAAGACCTCAAAATTTCCACCAAACTTCATTTGAGAGTTCAGAAAAACAAACTCCGAGAATTCCCCAGCACCAATAGATCAGAGTCTGCTTCAGAAATTCTCAGTTGCGATAAAGTCTGGGGTGAAAAGCACCCGAGGATGTCAAGCACCCATAGATGATAAAGCAAGGAGCAGAAAATTGAAGGAATTAAAGGGACTACCAGATAAACAAGGATCGACGACATCCTTCTCAAAACCCTAGCAGATCAGGGATCACCATGAACACATGACGTTCAAAAATGGTATCTATAACTATCTCCAGAAATAGATTTTCAACCATTCTTTTACATTCAAATAACCCTTTATTTGTCTATCCACCTCAAAAGAATATGATGCTTGCGAACAAAATTATTTTGATTAGCATTGTGAACGCTCTCTTTAAAAGTTTTCTTAAACTTAACTATGGTCGCTAATAAAAGAAATGGTGTGTCTACTAATTATTTGCCTTGAGCACAGGTACATACAAAAGAATCAACATAAATACATAAGTACTAAAGGTGTATTCTCATCATAAAGATTATTGCTACCGGCCGGATCTAAAGAGGATGACATCCAAAGGCATCCCTAAGTTGCACTTGATGCACAGGATCGATCCAAAAACTTTCATATCAAATATCACGTGGAGACACCAAAGTCTGACGTTAAGGATATTTGCACGTGCATATTCATACTACATAGAGATGACAAAGTCTGGTGTTAAGAGAATTTATATTCATTTTCGCATGGAGACGACAGAATCTAACATCAAGGATATCCGTGCATCCAGAGGATACATTTATATTTGATCATGTGGCAAAGTCTGCTACCTTGAAAATCAATTGACACTTTCCATCTGAGATAAGGAAAGTATATAATCTGAAGGAGGTATGTAAGTCGCCATTTCAAATCGGATGATGAACTAGATTTTCCAAAAGTTGACAACCAAAGGTTATCTGTAAACCACGATATCTGAAACTGGATAGTGTACAAGATTACCCACGATTGTACAGCCTAAGAGTTATCTGTGAGATGCAATGATATCTGAAATCGGATAGTGTGCAAGATCACCTAAGAATTAGTAGTTCAAGGGTAATTCATAAATCGCAATAATATTCGAAGTTGGATAAATGTGCAAGACTACCAAAAATCGATAGTTCAAGGGTTATCCACAAGCTGCATCATATCCAAGTTGATTTTGTGCAGGATTACCTGAGGGCTAATGATTCAAAGGGAAATCTGTAAGTCGCAATACATCCTAAATCAGATAAAAGTGCACGAGTACCCAAAAACTGACAATTTGAAGAACATTTGTAAGCCACATCTATCTAAAGTCGAATGATATGTAAGATCACTCGAAAGCTGACGATTCGAGGGACATCTGTAAGCCGTCTCTATCCAAAGTCGGATGATGTAATCTATTTCTCTCCTGACCCGCTCTGGCCCAACCCAATACACCCTTAATATTATTTCTTTCTCTTTTCCTCACAAACACAGACAACACTAAATAACCTTTAATCTTTCTCCTTCTCTTTTATACAAACCCAACGAACCCAGAAGCTCATCCATCCAAACAGCTCTAAAACAATGACCACATCAGCTCCAAACAACCCCAAATTCCCCCTCAAATCATCTAACTCCACCTATTCACCATCATCTTTATTTGATTATATGAAACGATGAGATGTCCAATTTCTAGAAGAACGTAGAAGCTCCAGGTGGCTTCTCAAATGTTCCTTTCCATGAGATGCGGTAGATTCCTCTCAAAATCATTGGTAAATGATTGAATTCATACTATACGAGTATGTATGTGCCCTCATCAGGAGAATTTTGGGTTTGGATTTCAAATTCCAAAACCCTTACCCAAGTTTCTACCCATTTTCCCGCCAATTCCATCCGTTGGAAAACCCCAAATATCCTCCTATATAAACCCCTCCTTCTTCACTGAGAAGGAGTGAGTTTTCGGATAGAAAAAATCTTGGAGAGTCTTTTCTCTGATTTTTGGGAAAATCTAAGAGTTCATGTTGAAACAAGCATGAAACACTCTTGCATTTGGAGATTTTCTAGGTCTTTTCATTATATTTTGAAAAAGGAAGCTCGAGTCCATCGGAATACCCACTGGAAAACTCAACTCATTTCGTCCATGTTTGTTGCCCCAGAAAAGGTGAAGTTCTACCCCTTCTATTTTATTTTCTCATTTAAATTTAGTAGGTTTGTTGTGGTGATTCTGTTACGATAAGAGTTGTTAGTTGGTTGATTGAATATTGTTCTGAGGTTGTCCGTTTAAAGTGGAACGATGGGTTGAAACCTTGTGGAATGGTTGAGCTTTTGGGAGAAGCTTGAACCCATAAGGTTTGGCTTCTCCCAGATGTTCCCAAAGACCTGAAATTTCCCATTTTTCTCTATTTTTACTTGTTTGAGAATAAATAGATAATGCGTTCATTTTCTGTATGGTGTAGCAAGATTCTCTAACGTATTTGTTAAGTATGACTTTTGTGATAACTAAAGTGCTAGTCTTGAGATTAATTCGTAACCCTAAGGCTTTCTTGATAGCTTGTTGTCATGTATTTATTTTCACTTCCATGAATGTTAGAGCTAAATCAGTCCTAGGAGCATCTTTAGTTGCAGATGTGTTTAATACAAGTCCAAAGGTGATAAAAACTTTTTTTCTGGGAAAAAACTAAAGCATAGTTGTTGGTTTATTTGTTATCAATCTTGTTCTTCCCGTTTTACTCTATTTTCTTTGTTCTTATGGTACTTGGCTGAATTTTTGAAATCGTGTTGTGTTGATTTTTACTATCAAGTAAAAATTTGAAATACGGCCAAATTATGATCTTTTTATTGCCTCGATAGTGTTTTTCTCTCTTTTCACCCCTCTGTTCTCTCTGAAATTAGTTAAGATTTCAATTTAGACTTCTTCCATTAAAGAGCATGTAGAGCAGTAATTAATAAAATTAATGATGATTCTTTAGTACTCTTGAATACTGTCTTGCCATATGGATTAGTTAACTCATACGAAGAAGTTAGGATCTTGGTGTAAAGTGTTATTGAACTCTCTTGATGTTCATTTTTTCTTACTATTTTGTTGGGTTTCAATATGATGCTTTTTTGCTTCCTATTTACTGTTCAAATTCATTTGGTTAAGATTGGATATGATTTCCTTATTCTAGTCATTAGAGGGTGTGACTGATAGTTAAAATGATAAAGCGATGGTCTACTTGTTTCATGTATCTCTAAAGATTGAAGTTTAGCCCAAGCTTTCTCATGAACTATGAAGAGTGTGTTTACTTCATTTTAAAAGTTTAGATATGCCTTCCATGCTCCTCCAGTTGCTATTCTTGATATAAAGATGTGAAATGATTGTTTAAGCTTGCCTAAGATATTTGTGATCATCATTTGCTAGAAGCTGGCTGATTATTACAAACTTAGTGTGCTCCTGCATTTATCACCTACCACCTTTATTTGCCTATGCATAAGTTCTTTTTGTGTGTTTGATCGAATAACGATAGACGTTAAACTTGCCAATGTTCCAAATCTCCATTTTTTTGCCTCAAATAGTTTATTGCCTCTCAGTCTTCATTGCTTGTTGATAAATGCTAATTCCATTAGCTTCCTCTTTCTTGGCATGTACAAATGTGTCCATTTGGACTCCCATTCCCTCATCTGCATTTCTGATGGGCCAAGCCCAATTTCATAGAGTCAATCTTCAAAGCAAGTCCAAAATGGGATTGGTATACACTGATATACAGTGGTATACGACTTGAAGAGTCGGTATGCAGGTTCAAGGAAGAAAACATGAAAAGAAAGCAAGTACACTGGTCTTGGCAATTCAAAATACAATGTATATAGCTGACATATAGCTAGTATACATGGCTGATATATTGATGGAAGTGGACACAAAATCCATGAATCAAAGTCCAAAATTTGGACAGCTTTGCAATGGGCCAAAAGGGGCCCAAATCTCAACTCTTCTTTATTTTCATGTATATCTTATTTATTTCAATTATTTGTATGAACTAACTCCCTTAATTAATCTAAATAGATCCCCTAAAGTATTGTTATTTTTAATTTTATTCCTATTTAATTTTTGTAATTTGTTTGTCCAAAATATCGCAACTTAATTTAGTTTGGTTAAAAATGGGAGAAAATTGGACTTTATGTCGACTTACCTAAAAAATGATTTTTTCACATAGAATGCTTTCTTCTTTTTCTCATTCATGTGTTATTAGTCTCACTTAGGCTCAATAATTTCTTGAATGTCGTAAAAAATATATATTTTTCCCATCATTGATCAATTTTTTCAAAAGTTTCTTTGATTATTAATTCTTTCAAAGTAGTTAAAGAATGAATCTTTCTTCTAAAGAATGGGCTTCATTTTCTTTCAACTTCCATAGTTGCATGAATAAATAAATGAGTCTTTTAAAATATTTTGTTCGAAAAGAGATTTATAACAACTCCTTTCTTTGAATAATAGTTGTTTTTAAAATAATTTGCAATCCTTTATTTTTGCTCTTAAGTAGAAAGAAGAGTCGTTCAAATATTTTCTTTAAAAATGAATTTTCTTTTAATCAAAATATATTGTTTTTTCCTTGAATTAAGTAATGGCTTTTTTTTTCCTTAAATTTTCTTCATAAATATCAAATATTTGTATTATTCCAACTCTTTCGAAATTAGTCATTTTCAAGTTAGTCAAAATTATTTTGGTCAACCATTTTAAACGGACGTTCTTAAGTGCCTTAAAAACCTTCTTAAGACGTTACTTGAACCCTTACTCATTTTCTCTAAATTTAAAGATTTATTTCTGTTTTTAAATCTTTGAAATTCTTTTTAAGTTTTCTTAATTTCTTTATAAAATTTAAGTGGCTACTCTATTTATTTTAAAATTATTTTGAAATTTTCTTTTAAGTTTTAAAATAATTTTGAAGTGTTGAAAACCATTTTATTTTCCTTTTAACTCTCACAATTTTGAAAAGGGATAAAACTGAAATGGCGACTCTGCTGGGAAATTTGTTTAGGTTCTAACCAAATTTAAACTCTTTGACTAACCTTGTGTGACTAACCTTGTGTGACTAACTATTTGAAATTTATAATAATTAGTATTGGTTATTGCTTTCTTTATTTGTTTAATTTTTCACAACTTATAAACTGTTCATGGCATATTCTGTCTCCCTTAGAAAAATATTAGTTTGCATTAGGAAAAAAAGACGATTATGCAAGTATTTACAGTCGCCCTTCACTTTCTTAAAATAGACGAGTGAAGTAGTTGACCCGCAATCAGTTAACAATCACTTGTTGTTTTAGCCCGCAGTTGTCCGCCCGGGTTCCCGTTCATTTCAAAATAAATCAATTCTAGTCAACCTAGGATAGAGCGAAGCCAAATCTCAAAAATAATCATTAACCTAAGATATCTTAATATCCAAGGGATATGAAGTCCATTAGTAAGACCATCTTGTGTTTGAAAAGGCCCACGACCTGAAAGAATAATCATCCCTTATGAGGTTAATTGAAAGATGTGATGCCTAACTGTACGGACCATTATCCCTCAGGGTTGGGAAATATTTAGATAGTCTTTTACTCAAGAATATTTAGCCGAAAGGCGTTTGGAAATTCAAGAATCCAAGAAGTACGAGAATGAAGAATCCATGGCGGCCTAGTTTAGAAATGTACCCCTACGTGGGACTGATATTCACTCATATTACCTTTCTCTTATTTTGTACCCCTATTTTGATATAATCAATTTGTATAAATATATTTTGGGGCAATGAAACATCTTACAAATGGCATACATATCCTTCAATTCGTTAGGCTCACCTTTGGCATAAAAGGTCACATGCATGTTAGGACGCGATGATATATTGATGTGCTATATAATTTGCTTTCTTCGTGACTATTTGACTTATATGTTTGAATATGTTTGTTTTGCTTCAAACTCGATTGGTCCACTATTCCATTTCCAAGTCTTAGAGCGTCAATAGGCATATAAAATTCAGATATACAAGCTTTTCTAATAACCACAGATGGACTTCAATGATCAGATAAGGAGAAGATTGGTTCTGCCCAAGCACAAATCAAAGGTGCTATAAAGGATAGATAATCAATCATTGTCAAAGAATTTAGTCACCCTCAGAGTTTCACCCTGTTAGTTGAGCCACCTTCTGTCATATATAAGAGATTAAGAGCAGCAGGAATATTGCAACCAATATGGGGAAACATCCCTAAAATCTTACCACCACATATTGACACATCCAAATAGTGTTCTTATCATTCAGGAGGAAAGCTAGGCCATACCACCAACACATGTAGGAACTTAAGGCAAGATATTCAGAGTTTGTTAGACAATGGTCAAATAACTCAGGTGTTAGGGCCTCAAATTCAGTTTGTATGATACCGAGACCCAATTATCATTCCACCTGATGTATCAAGATTCGTACCAAGTAAATTCTATCGCAGATTCACTACTATTGTAGAGACTTACGCAAGCCTTTTTAATAGGTTGAATATTGCTAAGATAATACACCCCATTTCCATCAAGGAAGGGCACCCCTAAAGAAGAATGGACAGAAAAGAAAATTGGATATGACAAAATCATGCACTTATCATTCAGAAGTGTTTGGACATGATATCGGAGAATGTTACACCTTTATGAACAAAATTGAAGATTTTATCGAGTCAAGGTAGATCAAAGTGGAGCTCCTTACAACTAATTGAGGAGATGGTTCAAAATCAAGTACCAGAGATGGTCACTAAAACCTATAGGGTCCAAGGGGATCAGTTCTAGGTCGATTTGAGGTTATATTTTCAGCGATGTTGTCCTTTAATTTTCAATTTCTAATGTAACTATGTGCAACCTAAATCCCGTGGAGGGATATTTAGGAAACTCACATAGTGTTCGGCATGGGACACAACAACAACAACAACATACCCAGTGTATTCCCACAACGTGGGGTCTGGGGAGGGTAGAGTGTACGCAGTCCGTACCACTACCTCAGAGGTGAGGTAGAGAGGCTGTTTCCGATAGACCCCCGGCTCAAGACAAAAACAGTCTAAGAATAGGCTAAAAAGGACGTAACAAAGATACAGGATACAAAAAACATGATAAAACTACAAGGGATGATAGGAAGAAATATGTAGTAACAAAAACTAGACAGAAGCAGAACACTGCCACACAAAACTACTACGAGGAATCCAAGAACAAAAAACTATAAGCGAGCACTACGATTACTAGTCGGGACACCAAGGAAAACACTCCTACCTACTAGCCTACACACACTTCTACCTACTACTCTTCTACCCTAATCCGCGTCCTCCGGCATGGGAGGGTAGAATATATCTAAAAAATTTCCTTGTAAGTGGAACTACGTCAGACCTGATTTCCCCGGGAGGGATACGTAGGCAGCCAATATAAGGCTCGATCTCTTTTTGCAGAATTTTAAGATCACCCCCCCCCCAAAAAAAATAAGGAGTGAAGATTAGAATATGATTTTCTGAGATAAATGACTTCAACATATCCTAATACTGGGGAAGTATTAGGGTTCTCAAAATAAAGTAATCATCAGCACAAATTGAGCTTAGCAAAAGAGAAGAATCAGGTTAGAGTTGGTTTTGGTGTTCAACATGAGTCGGCCTTTTTGAACCAATTATTCTACTCCTTTTATTTGTCTCTTATTGAACTTTAGTTCTCACTAGACAATAGGACACTCTTTTCTATGCAGTCCTTAAATCTCATCCTTACTCAAATTTTGGACCAGTCTTGTTTTGAGCAAAATATGTATTATTTGCTTATGTTGTTATTTGATTAATCACTATAATTAATAAACTAACATTTTTGCCTTTTGAGGTGTTCTTTTCTTTTTTAAACAGGGAGAGGTTGATTTGTGTTGGTAAATAGGCGAGCCTACTTCAAAAGACCAAAGCTATCTGTATCATCTGGCTTCATGGCAAAGAAAAAGAGAAAAGGAGAAATGACCGGTACGATATCAGGGAAGAAGACAAGGGCGACCGACATCACTTTGCAAAACTCTGAAGCCTCAAATCAAGGTAACTGTATCGAAAATGATGATTTCACTGCATATTTGGTACAATAGGTTGCTAACCTACAAGAAGAATTGCAAACTACCAACCTACAAGAAGATTTGCAAACTACTAAGGATCTGATGAAAAGCTAGAATAGCAAACACATTCCCTACCTCTTCTATCCTGCCGCTAAACTCATATACTCCCAATTATCTCCAGATGTATACTAAAAAAGACACAAATCTCATACCTAGTACACCCATCAGAGACCTAATTACTATAAATCAGCCATTTGTGGAACCCTCTCATGTCCTCCCACCACGGCTCAACCAAAATCAAATGCCTAATACTAGCTACTATCAGAATGCCATACTCCCATATCAAGTTCCATTGCTTAAACATCAACATGACATACCCACGTACCAAACTCAATTACCAATCTACCAAAATATCATACCATCATGTCAAACTCCACTTTCTACTTATTCAAATCATCCTACTCTTTAAAATCATCCCACAAACTTTCACACTATCAACCAAGTTACGCCTTCTTAAATAATCCATACCTCAAAAGATTCTACTAAAGTTCAAACTAAACTCGACCGTTGTGAGAAAATTGAGAAATAATATAAAGAGATAGAAAAAGAACACGAGAAAAGAGTGATCACAATTGTCATGCCCTGAGTCTACACCCTGGATGCAACATGATGCTTAGAGTCACAAGTGACCCCAAGCTAACCCATGGCCAGGCATACTGCTGAGATAAAGACTGAAAGATAATGCGGAAGCTGAAATGTGCTGGGCTCTTTAAAAATATTACAACAAAATGAACTTTCATAACTGAGATACAAGAGCATTTGAAAACTGATACAACTAACTGATTGACTGTCTAATTGTCTATGAAGCCTTTATTAACATTGACTATAGTTAGTCGAGATATGACCCCCAACTATCTCTAATCAATATATCAAACTGAGAATAAACTGCTATGAATACTACTGGATGGAGTTCCCGAATAAGGAGAACTCATCCTCAACTGCTGACTGGAAGTTGCGATCTGTCTGACCATGATCCAGGGAGCTAGTACTGAAACCTACATTATAAAATGATGTAGCATAAGGAATGTATGCGGTCAGTACTATGGAATGTACTAAGTATGTGAGATAATGCACTAACAAAAAATCATGAGAAAACATGTATATACTGAAAGCATAACTGAAAGCTGGGCTAAACATAGATGTCTGAGAATGCATAAGTCAAACTGTAGAGCATAAGCACTTTTACTGAAAAGGGTGTAAATCATGTTTCTAGAGTTATAACTATGAGATCATGATATTTTAAGATAAGTAAAACTGTTACTTGGGGATCCATAGACTGAAAATATGAATTATGTCTGTAAATCATGAAATAGTGAAACTAAGCTGAAAACCTTGAGTCATGCTAAAGGTCATGTTTAAAGTAAATCCTTAGGGGAGTTTCATCTACTGAACATGCTGAAAATACTGATATACTATACTAAATACAAGCTGAAAGATATAAGTTGATGCCATGACCAAGTATATAAACATGTAACTGTATAATACTGAACTTAACTGGATAACTGAATACAAGGTCATGCAATAATAAATATGGACTGTGGGAGCTACTATTAACCGTCATACCTAAAGCTGAGCTAACTATGGGAACAAACTGTAACTCTGGCTGCGAGAGTGTTCATACCTTTCCAAGGGTACAAACAAATCTGATGTGGATCCACTAAACTGATGTCCACAAGGGAAAAGGGTAACCAGCCTAAAGCTGATAGCTGACCCCTTTTATACCTACGGTGGCGCCGTAGTTCTGGGACTTAGGGACTGCTACTATGGGTCTCAACCTAAGGCTGACAGCTGCGCCTTCATTCCTTCATCCGCCTTGTATTAAGTCTACTCCCAACTAAATGTACAAGCAATGAATGAAAACTAAAATACTGGATAGCTCAAATACTGATAAATCTGAGAATAAAACATAATGCTAAGACTGAAAGCATTGTATTCTTCTGAAAAGCTGTAGGCTGACAACTGACTATTTTCATGCTTCAAAACTGAGTGTTATTAGACTAGACTGCATTTTGAAGAAAAGCTACTTCATGTGAAAACACCACAATTTTATGACAAGTTCTTGCAAAGAAAGCTAATTCATGCAGAAGATACTGTAAATCCAGGCTATGTTTGTTTTCATTTAAATTCCAAGGATTTTTATAAAATATCTATAAAACTTCATGAAATTCCCTTAAACATGTATGGGAAACATATAGTATCATAAGGGATTCGAATCTGTAAAAACATGCAAAATTGGGTATGAACCCTAGAATCATAATTTATAGAAATCATAACTGAAAACTGATCTTTGGGTATGAGGGTGAAAGGAGATTCTCATTGAATACCCACATACCTAATTAATGAAGAATTTCTAGGGCTGGAACTGGGGGATGAAAACTTGGAGAATAAATTTGAAGGAAAACCCTTGAGAGACCTTTTTGCTTGAGCTTCTATGTTCTTGCTTGCTTGAAACCCTAGGTGTCTTTCCTTAGAGTTTTGAGAGAATGTTTCTAGAGATTGATCGATGTTTTTATGAGTAGTAACCCCCTTTGGGTGCTTAAAATACATGGGGAAAGACATGAGGTAAAGAAAGGACCAAACTACCTCCAACTTAAATAATGAAAAAAGTATAGAAAAGTCACTGGATGGGGCTTCCCACGGGCCGTCGTGGCCCCCATGGGCCATCAGACCCAACCGTGGGCTTCATGGGGGTCAAACATGCTCACTGTTTGGTTCCATTCCCTGCCACCACGGGCCGTCGTGGTCACCACGGGAGTCTGGGATGCCGATCAGAATTTGCCACACCCGTAGGCCAGCCCATCGGATTTTTGACAGCTGATAGTGCTTCACTAAAATGCCCATAACATTTTACTCCGGACTCGTATTAATAAGTTCTTAGTGGAGTTGGAAAGATAATTCAAATACCTTTAATTTTAATGGTACTAGGCCACCTAAATGTTTACATGCTAGTAGTTATTATCATTTTAAATTAACCCTTGAAAAATCTTACACTAAAACTCAATCGGTAAGGAAGCTTTCAACTCAACTTTGAGCTAGAGGTTCTTTATGACCCTAATTTATATCTAATACACCTCCAAAACTTAAGAATTAATATTAATACTTATAATTCATAGAAAATTCATTGGTTCTAATCTAACCATATATGAAAAATAGTTCAAATCTTAGCTTAGAATTTCTGGGGTGTTACAATATCTCCCCCTTGGGATCATTCGTCCTCAAACGAAAACTAACAAAGATGAATATAAGGAGAAAGGGCTACAATCCCAACGACTGATTTCTAAAAGCTAGAGTATTGACATGATAACTGATTTTTGATTGAAATATAAACTGGTATGGGTTCGTGTGGCATGTATGCATACTGAGAACAGAAGATCACTGACAGGACATGAAACTGAATATCCAATATGATAATTGGTCTGGATTGAGAGTAGGGACTTAGCTAAAACTCACAAGGAATGAACGCATTCTTAGAAATCACAGTAATAGAAAAGGAACATAAAACTGAGAGGAATAACTATACGAGAAAACTATTCTTTTTTAAACTGAACTAACTAGCGTGGATTAAGCTTAATGGAAAGCCTCATGGTCATAGGAAATGGATACTGGCAGGTCTGAACTGGTCTGCTATGAGGAATCTCACAAAATCATGAAAAGGCGGCTGAGCACGAACCATAAGTGTAAAACTAGAAAATATAACTATTGAGGTCTAAGCCTAACTGCTTGGTTTCACTATGTTCAAACCTAACTTGGAGGCACAAAGTGCTACACCTATCATTGTAATGCTAGTCTGATACCTGACCTACAACTAGAGGCCTACTCTTGGTTGTGAACACTGAATCTAAACTGAGCATCATTAACAAGGATAAGGGGTACTGCTGAATCTTGACTCATACCTAGTGAGACTTAGTCATTTAAGATGCTACGTAAGTACATGAGTGCAAAGGGCATGAGTACTTCACACACTGAGCATATAAGGCTTGAATAGAGGATAATTTTGAGCATACATATTATAACCACCCATCACTAGTTTGGGTGTAAGTACATAAAGCTTTGAGCAAGGAAATCATAAGCACAAGTCATTCAAAAGATCTGATCTGAGCATCTATATGCTATAGCCTGGTGCTATTAGCCATTAAGGAATAACTTGAGGACTAAGGGCATAGAGCTGAACATACTGTGATAGATTGGATTATATGTAATAAGTCACTTGACATAAAGCTGAAATTCATGGAATCATAAAGTAAGACTGGGATTGTTGTCTGAAGTAAATTTCTGTTTGTTTTAGGAGCTGAGCATGGACATGAACCTGTATAGAGTGCATGAACTTAGTCATGAATATGGAACAAATATGTCTGAGTATAGTGTCATCTTGGCTGAAGTTCTTGGAAATCCTCTACAATAAGAATGGATTAATATCCCATCATAGATCTTTCTAGAATTCTCTACAAGTTGAGTCACAAGACTCGACTTGGTTCCTCATTCCATTATCTCCCCCTTAGTTCAAAAGTCACCCCTCCAATTTTTGGATATAGGAGTTAAAAGATCAGGGAAGGTACTAGAATGCCCCTGACTTAAAAGAAAATTATAGATTTTTCCTTTGTCGAACGAGCTACCCGACGGGCGTTGGACCTGCGGCAGCCCGTCGACCCAGGCGTCGGAATGGAATAGGGTGGTCTGCTCCTCTGGTAAGTCCTCACGATGGCTCCCATGGACCATTTCATCCACGATGGCCGTGCTGATAGCCCGTCTGGGCTGAGGATGCCTGGAGAGGGTACTGGTTGTTTGCCACGGACCGTCAGACTTCCGACGCCCGTGGAAACTTTTGTCGGGGTGAAGCTGGCTGAATAGAGCCACTGAGCTCTTACCACAGTGACCTTGACAGGCTTTCGGACCTCCGACGCCCATGGGTCAGCCCGTGGAGGATGACACTGCACGTGAATTCCTAAGTTTTTCTGAGTTTTTGTGTTTTAAATACTGGTCTGAGATCTGGGGTGTTACAATATCCACCCAAAACAACTGAATTAAAACAATACTAAGGGTCTCAATATCGTATATCTATACTCTATTGAATTAATTTCTTAAGAACATCATATAATATACACAAGGTCTTCTCCAAAATAAACAACCTGAGAATTTCTAAACTAGTCACACATAGTACCATAAAATCTCTGAGTATCATGCAATAACTTACTTCTCTGGGTACACATCTATATTTCTAATGCTTAAGGATCTTCTTTGCCTCATGGCTTAGTCAAAATTTTCTTATTCACCTATGGGTTACGTATACATCATACATGTACCACCATACTTGTTGAGAGTTAATCAACTTAAATTTTCAGCATAAGGTAGGTTAGGCCTACTAGGTCACTTCTATAAAACTAGTATCACCATCCTCATCTTATAGATACTATACTTCTGAATTCTTACATCTAGTGCTGGAGTCATTCTCCTACTTATGGCCCATAATACCTCGATTCACACTAACTTTTGAGTGACTGTACTACACAAACGCTTAGGGAATAATACTTTTTGGCTAAGGTTCTATTCATAGTGAAGTTTTTGGAAGAGGGTGTGAGAGCACATTCTACTACAGGCTCAATCTGCACGAATGGAAAATTATATATGCGTTTGGATTGGTAGACTTTACGCACTAGTGGGCTCCTCTTTTTGCCCTTGTGTAGTCTCTTTAACCTTTATGATGACTCTATCTGGGAGAATCTTACTGGTAGAAATCTGAACTTTACTATTTCCACCACCTCGAAGATGGGGCATTATTGGAGGAGTTGGACTAACGCACGAATCTATATATGTTTCTGAAGAAATAGTTCTACTGTACGATTTGAATTATGAAAGAAGGGAAACATTTCCTAAATGCCCTGTAGTCTCCTGATTATAAGTATGGTGCACAACATATCCATAAGAAAGAATATACTAGACACGACTTCACAGACATCCTAGGACACTTAAACTCCGTGCTTTGATACCAAGTTTGTCACGCCTCAAGCCTACACCCTGGATGCGACACGGTGCTTAGAGTCACAAGTGACCCCAAGCTAGCTCATGTCCCGATATACTACTGAGATATAGACTGAAAGATAATGCAAAAGCCAAAATGTGCTGAGCTCTTTAAAAATATTACAACAAAATAATCTTTCATAACTGAGATACAAGAGCATTTGAAAACTAATACAACTAACTGACTGACTGTCTAACTGTCTATGAAGCCTCTATTAACATTGACTATAGTTAGCAAGGACATGACCCCCAACTATCTCTGACGATTATCCTGGGAGCTAGCACTGAAACCTACATCATAAAATGATGCAGCACAAGGAATGTATGCAGCCAGTACTATGGAATATACTGAGCATGTGAGATAATGCACTAACTCAAATTCATGAGAAAATATGTATATACTGAAAGAATAACTAAAAGTCGGGCTAAGCATAGATGTCTGAGAATGCATAAGTCAAATTATAGAGCATAAGCTCTTTTACTGAAATGGGTGTAAATCATATTTCTGAGCTGTAACTGTGAGATCATGATATTTTAAGATATGTAAAACTATTACTTGGGGATCCATAGACTGAACAGATGTATTACGTCTGTAAATCATGAAATAGTTAAACTAAGCTGAAAACCTTGAGTCATGCTAAAGGTCATGTTTAAAGTAAATCCTTAGGGGAGTTTCATCTATTGAACATGCTGAAAACACTAATATACTATACTAAATACAAGCTGAAAGATATAAGCTGATTCAATAACCAAGTATATAAATATGTAACTGTATAATACTGAACTAAATTGGATAACTGAATACAAGGTCATGCAATAATGAATATGGACTGTGGGAGCTACTATTAACTGACATACCCCAAGCTGAGCTAACTATGGGGCAAACCTATAACCCTGGATGGAAGGGTGTTCATATGCCAAGGGTACAAACAAATCTGATGTGGATTTACTAAGATGATGTCCACAAGGGACAAGGGTAACCAGCCTAAAGCTGATAGCTGACCCCTTTTATACCTACGGTGGCACCGTAGTTCTGGGTCATAGGGACTGCTACTAAAGGTCTCAGCCTAAGGCTGACAGCTGAGCCTTCATCCCTTAATCTTCTCGGTACTAAGTCTACTCCCAACTGAATGTACAAGCAATGAATGAAAACTGAAATACTGGATAGCTCAAATACTGATAAATCTGAGAATAAAACATAATGCTAAGACTGAAAGCATTGTATTCTTCTGAAAAGCTGCAGGCTGACAACTGACTGATTTCATCTTCAAAATTGAGTGCTAGTACACTAGACTGAATTTTGAAAAAAAGCTACTTCATGTGAAAACACCACAATTTCATGCCAAGTTCTTGCAAAGAAAGCTAATTCATGCAGAAGATACTATAAATCCAGGCTATGTCTGTTTTCATCTA